>JAQFXN010000060.1:0-33221 GCA_034693365.1 Liacarus xylariae | reverse complement strand
GATTACACTAACATATTATGGCTTTTATAGTACAAATAGAGTTGCCAAATAAGTAAAGTTTAATTAATATATTATTTATAACAAAATATTGAAAATTTTCTTAACTTGGCTAAATAAATATAAAGAATTCGATTATACATGCATATTAACTATGATTTTTATCGAAGATATTAATTTAAATTATTTTTAACAGTTTCGTAAAGCTTCCAATGTTTTACAAAGAATAAATTTGTATATAAACTCACCTTATTAATATGCTCTTTCTTAATTATTTCATTCAAATTGCATCATTTTGTCAACTTTATTCAAACTAAACATTAACTAAACATACGGAAATAATTCTAGCACATGGTGTCATTTAATATGCACTTAATGTACAATGAAATTATAGTACAGATAACACTATTAAACGTACAGAAGTTTTAGTGAACTTCAATAAGAATAGAGATAAATAAAGTAGATCAATTTATAAACTTTTTTAGTACATTGTTATCAATACTAATGTTACATTTGAACAAACAAATAATGATATTAAAACTCAAGGTTCACTTATGGTACAAAAGGGTTAAATATAAAAATAACGTTTGATTAATTCGTAAATATACAGTATATTGTTTTCAATACCAAATCATCAATTTTAATGAAAGATTTATCTATAAAGAGGATTAAAATTACTATTGTTTGTAAACGTGAGTTTAAATTGATTAATTTAATATAAATAATTTGAAATTGATGACATTGTATTGAGCTATATGAATCAAGAATGCTCAATTAGATGTGCATAGGCTACTTATAAGACGCTCGAAATTACAGATTGGGGTATTAGGAAGGGTATTTTCAACTACATTATTCTTGCAGAATTTAATTAAAAATTACTTAGTTTAACACAATGTGATAAAATTCAGTTTAATTATGGTGAATTATATAAGAAATTAATTGAATACCCACCCTTTTCCCTTGACATTAACCCCACAAAATTCAGTATTCTAAAATGAAATTGTAAATGCAATAAAACACTTAAATCTTATCTTTTTGCAATTTGTTTGTAAAATAAAATTTATTAGATAGAAAACACAATATCTTGAAAATCTAGTTTTATCTATGTCTAATCGTTATGTCTTAATAGTTAATAATTCAGTTGAAATAATAGAGTATTAAGCAAAGCACTATAGATTTGATTTTATTAAAAACATTATTACTGAACAATATATGGCATTGAATGCAAAGGTTGCAAACCTACTGCAAAAACTATTTTCCAAAACTGTATATTTTCATCATATTAGTTATACTGTAGTTATATTAGTATACATGAGAAAATGAGAATTAAAAAAAATTGAACAATTTATACATTATGGCATTATTAATAATTTTAATAGATAATTTATCTGTTATTTACCAAAATCTAAAGTAATATTTAATAAATTACGTATCTCAAAAATAAATTTTCACAGGAAAAATTTTTAATACTTATTTTAAAAATAAATTAAGTTGAATATATTCAAAAACATTATTAGAAAATTTTGCGCAGTTAGTTCAAAATATCCAATTTATCAGAAGACGTATTTCTCAGCCCTAGCACTACAAATAAATAGTATTTGAATTATCAATACGTTTAAACATTAGATTGATTAAATAGCATTGTTATAAAATTTAAATTTATATCTAAACCGTCGCAAATCGAATTAGCCCTACTGCTGAATTCCTTTTCTCCTGTCCATATATAGCCTAATATTAATACTCGTTTTTCTGTCTTAAACTTAAATAATTATCATGAAACTATTAATAGTTTTGAATATTTACTTAAATTTTAATTTAATAGAATGTTCAATAAAATTATTTAGTTTGAACTTAAAAATTGAAAATTAACATTTGACTACATGTGGATAGTATAAAAAGGATTTAAACTCAGGGCAAATTCGATTTGCGACGGCTGTATATTTACAATTGAATTCTTTTTGATTAATAATTCGTTTTTTCATAAATCTAGATTTATCAGATTTTATTAATGCAAATTTCAAAAAAATTTTAAAATTCAGGGTATTTTAATTCCTAAATAATATAATGTTCATTTTTAACTAACTAATATCTTCTCTTTATTTCGTATTTGAAATATAGTAAACTTTATTAAAATAATAATCTAAATAGTCAATTCAATGAGTTTGTGGTACAGCTAGTGAATCAACCATTCAGTCCTTCGACAATTATATATTATTTGACAGAAAACAATTTTTAAATATTTAAAACAACTTGATGGTATTTTAATCGCTTAAATTTTAGCGAATAATCTTAAAATTGTTTTGTTCGCATTGTACTTGTTCAACCTTGAGCATTTTACTTGTTGCACTTTGAATGTACAAATAATTGTTCTATGATTTTTTTTATTGCTCTAATAAATAAAATAATTACCAACTGTAAGCAATGAAGATAAAGGAATGCAATATTTTTTAAATTAGATAAGATAGTTAACATAATATTATTGGCTAATAATATAACTTAATCATAATATTGTATTATTTCAAATACAGTGGAGAATAATTTTAAAAATACTAATTCTTTTAACCTTGATTCTTACTCATTAGCTTTAAGATTTTATATTAGATTAATCTTTAACCGAAAGATTAACAATAATATGAAATAATTCAAAATAAAATATTTGATATAATGTCTTAATATGAATGACTATTGGTCACAGCATAGTCACAAATAAAAACTCAAAGCCAATGAGTAAGAATCAAGCTTACCACCCGTCTCTTTTAAAATGACTCTCCACTGTATTTAGAAGATGATTAAATTACAATTGTTTATTATATTTTTAATAAAATAACTATATTTTTGTAATTTTTAATTGATTAAATTTCTAAATAAATAAATTAATTTAAAGATAAAAAGTCTTACAATATAATTAATTCTATTTAAATATTAATTCTGTAATATTTCGATATAATTCTAATAATAAAATAATAATTCTATATAAAAGTTCAACCATTCTGTTAGGCATTGAATAAATACAAATTTTAATTATTTAAATTTTGTGATGTACAATGTTTAAAATTGCAGTGTGAATGTATTTTTTTCGGATAGAGGAAGGCTGGAGATAGGGAATCTCTCCATGTGATTTTAGCCGAATACCCTCCAGGCCGCTCGAGTGATACACCCTGCTTTATAAAATTTTTACAAAACAGCACAGAAGATACCGCTTTTAGAGACTTCATATATTATATGAAATTCTGTCTAATTTCAATAAAAATAACAGGTTTTGTCAAATTCTTTTAAATTACGTTATTTTTAATTAAATTCAGTAAGAATTTGATGTTTTTTAAATATCCTCCCTTTCCCACCTATCCAAAATTTGTCAGATCACCGACCGCAGTACCTTCTATGGCTTAGCCAAAATGAAATATCCCCCCTCTCACTTTGAATTCTTACTTTTCCCATCCTTGGGCACCAGCCAAGAGAAAGCCTAATAAGGTCTAAATGGGTAATTTAGGTATAAGAGTCCATAAAGGTATTCAGCAATCCTGAGATTCTTGCAAAATTATATTAAAAATGAAACAACGTAACGTAATTTCGATTAACTTTGAAAGGTTTTACGCGAAATTAACAGACTTAAGATGAAAATTTATACTTTTTTAAAAAATTATATTCAATTTAGTAAAGGATCTCTCACTGAAAACAGTTGCTCTGTATTTTAAAATGATTATTAAAAAATTATTTAATATTTAATTTATCATATAGGGCAATATCAATTAAATAAATTCTACCATGTCATCTTTTGAAATTGTATAGTATATGCTTATAATTTTCAAAAAAATTTCACAAGATATTTTTATATATACTATCTAGAAAATCTTATTAGGGCACATTCAAATAGTACGTACTCAAAAATAGCAAAATTTTGGACCCCCTCCCCCATAATACGCACACGTACTCATTCTATAATTACGTACGCTTAGGCTCGACCTCCTCCTTACCGCTCAAATGAATGAACATTTGCTCAAATTCGGCACAGTTTGAATATACCGAATTCTCTCTCATTAATCGACATGGCCTCTTATGTCACAGGTCCCGGACTCGGGTAGACTTCAAAATGGCATGGCGCATTGACCAAGGTAGTACGCCACTCCCTCTTAGAGATTGGGATAACAGGATATGACGTAATATCTCATATTTATAGCAATGAATAGATTTATTTAACAATTCAATGACTAATTATAAATTTAATAAAACAACAAAAAATTATTTCTATTTAAAACATATTTAAAAGGTTTCCTGAGCCCAAGGGAAACCCAAAAATCACGAAGTCATGGGGTATAAGGTACTGATAAGAGCCTTATAATCACAGGAGGTATAGTGTAGAGTGTTTTGCAATCGTAAAATTGTTGCAAAATTTAATTTAAAATGATATATGCATTGATTGAGGCCAATGCACCTGAACTAAAGAGATGACAGAGCGTTGACATCTCTGAGTGAAACTGTGACCTGAAAATGTCTCTGATATTATTTGAAAAAGAAAGTGATATAATTCTGCAAACTATCTCTAAAATTAGCAGAAAGAACTTTAAGATCGTCGAGAAATCACTGGACACTATTAAAAGAGCTCTTCAACGAGAAGTAAATCGAAATAATAATCAAATTAATAACAATTTGGCGAAATCGCCAACAAATCAGGACATTCAGAGTTTAAACTCTGGAAATTTTCAGTCTAATGACTCACAAACACAGGATTTATTGAATGAATCGCAAATAAACATTGACTCTAATGAAAAGACGAAATTTTCAAATCTCACAAACGATGAAAAATTTGATATTCTTTTCGAAAAACTTATAATTATTGAATCAAATCAATCAAATAGTGGAAAATTTGATAAAAGACGTCAATTTAATAGCCGTAAGAACTTTTATAATAAGAAACAAAGTTTTTATAAACAATATAAACCCAATTATCAAAACAAAGATTATGTATATAACAATCAGAATAGAGATTATGTATATAATAATCAAAACAACTTTAACAGAAGACAAAATTATGTAAAACACAATCAAAAAACAAGACATTATTTTAACTCAAATTATTCCTTATAATCAGAATCACAGAGAAAATGTTAATATGAATGCCATTCCTTCAATTCCTTACTATTATGTTTTACCACAGAATTTCAATCAATTTCCTAATACTACCCAAAATAATAATTCCAATTTTTTAGGACAAGCCTATCAATACCCACCCCAACCATAAGTAAAGGTATATCTGTTGTATCTCTCAATTTTCGTAGTTTAGGAAACAAATTGCATGAATTCAATGCTTATTTACAAACATTTAATTTTGAAATTTTCTTTGGTTGCGAAACATTTTTAGATAAATGTATAACAAACCCAATGATCTCAAGAAATCATACAATTTATAGAACGGATCGTAATGTTCATGGAGGGGGTGTTTTGTTAGGTATAAATCAAAATATAAAATCAATTCAAATCAATAAAAATACGAAAACATTTGAATCAATATCTGTTCAGTTATTTGTGAAAAATAGAAAATTTTTAATGAGTTCAGTATATATACCACCAAAACCTGATATTTCGCAAATAAAAGAATTTAAGGAATTTTTTAGAGATTTATTACATATATATTCAGATCACTATTTCATAATATGTGGAGATCTGAATCTAAACTATTTTATTGAAAATAATTCTATAATTAATAAATTTAAAAGTGTTTTGAGTGAATTAGGTTTAAGTCAATTAGTAAACTCTTATACATATCCAACAAATAGTAAATATTCAAATAATAAATCAATACTGGATTTAGTTATTGTCAATGATTGTAAAATAATATCAAAAATTGAAACTAAAGATAATATATGTCACAGTTGTGACCATTTATTAGTAGAATTTAATTTAAATGTAGAAAAATTGCCAAAAAAATGCGCTAAATATACATTTACTGACTATAATAATGAAAACATTCAAACATTTAATAGTTTATTATCAGATTTTGAATGGAATTCAATAATTGACAGTAACACCAATATTGATGGTATTTATGATCAGATGATAACTAAAATAAAAGATTTTTACAATTCATGTTTTAAAGAAAAGTCTATTTTAAGACATTCAAAGAATTTTAATTCAAAAATAAAAAAACTTATTAAAATAAAAAGATATTTCAGTAAAATGCTTTTAGAATCACCAAACCAATTTTACGATATTTATATTTCATTTCTCTATAATAAAATTTATAATATTCTTGAGGAATTGCATTCATTAGAATTTGAAAAAATTATTCATAAATCAGATAATTTTAAAACATTTTATAAATATATTAAATTTAACGAAGGAAATGAAAAAAGTGTTATTTTCAAGTATAAAAATAATTTATGTGAAACAAATCGTGAAATTTGTGATTCATTTGCTCAAAATTTTGTAGATAATTTTAGCGTATATTCAGAACCAGAATATTCTTCATTGAACCCTACATTAAGCAATAGTACTCTAAATAATTTTTCTATTACACAAACAGATGTTTTGAGAGAAATCTTAAATTTTGATATAAAAAAATCTTGCATTAATTCTGAAATTCCAAATATTTTAGTTAAAAAATGCCCAGAAGCATTTAGCAGAATATTTTTTTATTTATTTAATGCAATACTTAAGTACAATAGAATTCCTGATAATCTTAAAATTGTAACAGTTATTCCTATTCATAAAAAGGGTAAACCAAAAGAATGTATAGATTCCTATAGACCGGTAACTATAGAAAAGAATATTCTGAAAATATTTTGTAAATTGATATTCAATAATATCTCTGGGTTTGTTAGTGCAAATTCCATAATTCCTTGTAACCAATATGGCTTTAGACCAGGGTTAAGCACATATCATCAATTAATCGATTTGTTATACTCAATCACATGTAATTTTAATAAAAGGATGGTTTTATGCGTTGATGTGATTTTTCTAGATTTGAGCAATGCATTTGATAAAATAACTTTTAAATCAATTCTTGAAAATTGCTTTGAAATCGGAATTCGAGAAAATTGTCTAAAAATTCTTGAAAGCTATTTAATTAATAGAAGACAATCAGTTTTATATAATGGCATTTTATCAGAAGCGGAAACTATAATTAGTGGATCACCACAAGGAGGTGTTGGATCACCAGAGCTCTTCAATATCACTGTCAGAAAATTACCAAATTCAGTAAAGCATTGTATAATAAAACAATACGCGGATGACATATGTCTCATAAAATGCATAAATAATATAGACGATTGTTATGAACTACAGTCTGACCTCAATTCTGTCAACAACTTTTGCAAAGACTTAAACTTAACTATTAATAGTAATAAATCAGTGCATTTAAGATTCACTTTTAAAAAGTGTGAATATTTATCTAATTATATAATTAATGAAATAGAAATACCAAAAAAGAATAATCATTTGCACTTAGGATTCATAATTGATGATAAATTATCTTTTAATGATCAGGTTTTAGCAGTTTTTAACAAATCTTTACAAAAATGGGCTTATATTAAAAAGTTGTGCACATATGCAAGCCCTCAGATATTACTTAAATTATATAAAACTTATATTCTTTCAATAATAGACTATTGTTGTGTATGTCTAATACCTAATGCCACACAACAAAAAATGTTAGAATCGATTCAAAAAAAGATCACAAAATTTATTAGCTATAAAATGAGCCAAAATCTTGATTATAAGCAACGTTTAGCTCTACTTAATTTAGATTCGATTGATTCACGTAGAAAACAATTTGTGCTTAAAATAATTTTTAAATGTATTCATAATTTTATTGATGTACCAAATAATTGGAAAGAGATGTTTAAAATTGAACCAAATTGTAGAAACGGAAGACTAATCTGTAAACCATTGACTCGTATTAAGTGTTGTGACAAAAATTTCATTATTCATTCAATTGATTTATTCAATTCATTACCAAAAGATGTGAGAAATGAGAATAATTTTAATGTATTTTTAACTAAATGTAAATCATTCTATCTTAATTCTTATTGATTTATTTTGTATTCATTAACATGTTTAATTGAATAAAGATTATTATTATTATTATTATAAAATATGGAAATATTTCGGAAAAAATGTAAAGTTATTTGAAACTAATTTTTAAAATAAAGAAATCACTTCTAATTAAAATTAAACTATTGATTGAATGATTCTATTAATAAAAGCCACTCTTACTCCGAACTACTTTTTTAATTAAAATTATTTGCACCACATTATTTTTTAATATTAGAATTTAATATAAAATATTTTGACCTGTCAGAATAAAATATACCGTGAACGTTTGATGACAGGTTAAATGATTCAAAACTAATTATTAAAACTAATCTTTTTAAAATTATATTAACGCTTTAATCAATTTAGAAAAAATATTTTATCATTTGAATTAATTGAAAACAAATCAAAAGCAAAAAATTAATCATTTTATATCTGAAATTAGAAGAATAATTATAAATAAATTCACTCTATATTAAAATTATGAAAAAAATTTGATTTTTTTCCTAAAGAACTTTTATCAATGACTGAACTTCAATTCAATGGTTAAGAGCTAATACAGAGTATTTAATCAAAATTCAAGACATTTAGGAATTTGAATAAATTGTTGATTTATTTCTTGTTAAGTCATGTACTTTGAAGACTAATTTATATTAAATAATATTCAAAATATTTATAAATTGAATTATTAAATAATAACTAATTATTCGGAACTAATATAATATTCTGTTAATATAAGAAAGTATATAAACATAAACTTTTTTTGGGCAAATGTATTTCAATTATACCGTTTAATGAATTCTTTCATGCAATCAATTAAAGATTATTCAGTGAATTAAATCTAGATTTTTGTTGAGTGCAATGATTAGACTCTAATCGTCATGAGTTAACATAAATCGGATATAAAAAAGTATTTCGGATCAAATTTCTTATAAGTTAAAACATATCCACTGATTGTGAACTCTCGAACTTTATTTTATTGGGTTTTTTTCAGAAAACATCTCTTAAAGTCATTTAAAGGTCGAAATGAGAAAAAAACATTTTAAAAATGAATTTTTAATCAATGGATTTAATTTATTGGGAGTTATAACTAAAAATTTAATTAATCAAAGATAAAAAACTATAAGTTATTTCGCAAAAGGCTTTCCAATTCCTGTTTTAAAAAACTACTTTCAATACAACACTCATTACAATATATTGCAGTATATATTGTATAATTTTAATTGAATTTTTGAATTTTAATAAAGAAACAAATAAATGATTAACACCTGAATCGAGTTAGGATTGAATAAATCATTGTAATCACACCCATTAATCCAGATCATTCAACTTATTATACTGACTATTCCCCCGAACAAAGAAATTAGAAATGATTAAAAACAACTCTTAAATATCTTCTTCCGTAATGATTATAATCCGCAATAAATTTCTTTATACTTTCATCTCTTGAATACGTGAACTCTAATTACAATCAAATAAAGTTAAGCAACAAAAGAGAGAGAAAAGGAAATATACATATAATGTGTGGTAAATATTACATATATCTTATGTGACATTCATTCTTCCCGTTCTCTCTCTCTGTGGTATTGCTTTTCCGAAACAACAACAACAACACCACAGACTTTGGGAAAATACTTATTACTTGACGTTGTGTTGAGTGCGTGAAAAAAAGTAGATTATGTTACAACTTATTGACCTTTTTTAAACAAAATACTTTCTCCTACTCTCCCTCTGCTTTCTAGTTCTCCTCTCTCCTCCTCCTCTGCCCTCTCCCTCGCTGTTTAATTTGAAGTTTGTGTTAACCTTTAGAAAAGTGAGAGTAAGTTCTAGAGTTCTAGACTTCTAGACTTATGTCTTATCATCCCTGGACTCTAATTGGCGTTTGTCTTATTAAGTCAACTATTATGTAGAATAGCATAATATATGTTACGTAATATAATTCATCCATTTCCATTTCAATTATACGATTTCTGCGAATATAAAAGCTGTATTCACTTCTTGTCCAGATATCAGTGCAGACCTGAAAGTGAAAGTGAAAAGAACTGAAAAAGACTTTCGGTTCAAAAATGAAGAATTTAATAGCAGTTGTGCTTCTGTTAGTTGTGTTCTTAGTTAATAGAAGTGAATCAATATTGGAAAAGAAGGGTCCCGTCTATATTGAACTAGGTATTCAATATTCCTATAATTGATTTCAATCATTTTGTTTTCATGGATTACTAATTTTCCTAATTTTTCGAAAATGTTTTCTGAAGATGAATATCACCCTGTCCATATTTATAATAAGTATCCAGTTAAAGTACCCGTTCCTACACCATACTACATCAAGCCAGTCATCAAGACAGTGAAAGTGGGAGTGCCCAAACCCTATAAAGTGGAAGTTATTAAGCAAGTTCCCGTCCCGTACCCAATTAAAGTACCTATCTACATTAAGGAAAGCGGATATGGTGGTGGAGGAGGAGGTTATGGCGGTGGTGGAGGTGGTTATGGAGAAGGAGGTGGTTATGGAGGAGGAGGCGGAGGCTATGGAGGCGGCGGCGGAGGCTATGGAGGCGGCGGCGGAGGTTATGGCGGTGGTTATGGTGATGAAGGATACGGTGGTGGCGGAGGAGGTTATGGTGATGACGGCGGCTATGGTGGTGGTGATGGTGGATATGGTGGCGGCGGTTATGATGATGGAGGTTATGGAGGCGGTGGAGATGGAGGTTATGGCGGCGGTGGAGATGGCGGCTATGGCGGAGGGTAAGCAAATGGGATTTCTATATATTTTATAGAATATTAAACATATTTTTCTCTAATTCTCTCAACAGATATAAAAAATAGATTATTGTTTTATTGAACATATTGTTAGCGTTTTTGTTAAACTTCTTTCTGTTTGTCATAATAATTGTGATCTAAAGCCATAATTTTATTTCTCCAAAAAAAAACCACAATTTGTAATTCATGTAAATATCAATCCTAACAATTCATCAATTTTGCCAATTCTGATGCCATTATATCCTCTACACCGCAGTCCACATAAAGATCATTCATTATAATTGTTACAAAAAAATAAATTATTTTTTCAGTCAGTTATGTAATTGTTATTTATATGTTTGGATTGAAAAAGAGAAATAAGTTGTAATTTTTTTTTATAAAAAATAAGAAATAATAAAAATTACTTATAATTTGATATATTTTTTATCACAATTTTATTATTCTTAATGCTATTGTAATTCTCTTAAAGAATTTCTTTAAGAGTGTTATGAATTTATTCAAAGTCCTTATTCAAGTGGTGATCCAATTCTATAAATAATTAGATATCAATTATATTATTGCCGAAAACCATAATTTCAATGGAAAAATATATGAGTTATAAATCAGGTCTCGGTTAGAGATATGTGGAAACCATTTGATTCACTAAAGAATACTCAGTAGTTATGATTCACTGATACATATCTACAGTAATTATTGGCCAAAAGGTCACATAAATAGTTTGAGGGGAGAAATCGAGTTTGAGATTTAATTTATTCCGATTTGGCGATTGCGAACTCAAAATAAACTTCAAAAACTTCTCTCTCCACATTTCTCCCTCTCTGTTCCTACTCTTCACTCCACTTCTCTCTCTGGCCTAATATATGATTTATTCCTCTCTCTTATGTATAATATATTATAAATAAAATATATGCAGATTAATGGTTAAGAAAAAAATTATGAATTGGAGACAAATTCTTGAAAAAAGTAATTCTCAACTGTACTGTCAAAAAAAGAAGATAGGATTGATTTACATAAAGGGCAATTTACAAAAATGGTTTCGAAATATCAATATTACTAAATATTCTCTTAAAATTGGTAAAAAAGGGTAAAACTTATACTTTTATTTTACAAAAAACTATTTTATAACTTATTTATGAAAGTTGTGAAATTATATTCGCAAACAGTTTCTCCTAATTTTCATTCAATTCCTTCTCTCTCTTCATCTGAAAAACTTGATTTGCATTGTGTTTGAATTAAATGGCATAAACTGTATCTCAAGGGAAATAACTGTTAGTAACACATAATTGTAGTGCTTTTTATTCTCAACATTTAAAAAGCTAAGAGTGAAAGTGAGCTGAGTTTTGGTAAATGAAAACTTTCAAAACCATATTCTCATAGTTATGAATAAAAATAGTTTTCTGGCGTATAAAACAATTTTCGAGTTTTTAGTACTGAATACTGGCGTTAATATAGAGTTTGGAATTGCTTTAAATCAAGTGCTTAATCGCTCTGAATGTAGAGCTATATTCACTAAATTATATGCCTTTCCATTCGCTTGGATTGTATGGAATCGCTATGGAATGAAAATATATTAAATGAATTTTATTAACATATTTTTCATCTATGAATTTGAATAAAACTAATCAGTGAGAAAAATAAATTAATTCTCTGTTCACACAATATAACGAATACTCTCTTCTCCAACTTTTATTTTTATTGCATAATAGCTTTTCCGGTGAATTAAGTCGAGAGAAAATGAAACTATAGATTAAAAAATCTTAAAATCTTTAAATTTCTTTAGTTTTTCTTTTTTTATTCTTCATTATTAAAGATTTTCTTATGATTCATAATATGTTAAGTCAATTAAATATAATAGAAATTAAAAAATAAATTTAAGATTTTATTATAACAAAAAATTATTACAACTAATTAATTACAGTTTAGTTATGAATTGTCATAATTTGATAAGAACTGAATTAATTATGAATGTTTTGACCCCTTTAACTATGGGTTGTTTTGCACATACAATAAATAAATTATATTCACCATAATTGCTACACCAATACTACTAAATGGCAAATAATATTAATAATAATTTTAAACTCATTAAACACAGAGTAAATATAAAACATAACTTATTCTGTGAATGAATTATTTAATGCAAGAATATTCTTTTCTTATTGTATTTACTATTGTGTTATACAGATTCGATATAATGAACTAAATACGATTAGCAATCTAATTTGACAAGAAAGTTCAATAGATTCATTTATAAGGATTTGTTTTTTTAATACTTTCACTGAAAATAATTTGTTAAAAGTATTTTTGACAAGAGTAAAAGATTATTTAACTAATTGCTCGGATTTGAATTTTATAAATATTTAATATTTATAAATCAAGAGCTAAAATAAATATTTTAATTAATTTTGAAATTATTAATTACAGTTTATTCGTTGTGTCAGTGAATAACATAAAAATTGGTTTTTATAAAACAAATTCATATAATCCAAGTGTGAGGTCACTGAATAGTGAATACACCCTCAAACTATTCCATCTGATAAATTACCTCGAAAATTTAATTTATCATTTAAATTTATCCAAATCTTGATGTGATTGACTCAATTAAATTGTTTTTCTTATTCACCTTTTCTTTTTTTTCACAATAACTGTAATATATTATCGTTTCATCATTGATAGACATAATTCAATTGTAAGTCAAAAACAGCTTAATCGGTGCATTCATTCAATATATGATTTATACAGAATACAGATATAAAGCCAGGGGTAGCCAAGGTCGCTTTAGTCAGAGGATATAGGGTGGGGGTATTCGGGCAAGTTGGCAATATGTAGAGATGGCCAATGAACTCAAAGTCAGGGGGTATAGGGTACTGATAAAAGCCTAAAATCACAGCTGGTATAGAGGGGGTATTTTTTAATCTTGAAATTCTTGCAGAATTAGCTGAATTTAACAGAACTCAGGCAAATTTAGCAAGAACTTGACAAATTCCGCTTTTTCTAAGAATTTAGACAGAATTTAACAGAATATTCTTTAAAAACCGCCTTCGGCGAAGGTTTTTCAAAATTCCAAGGGGGGGGGGTCCTATTTTTTCTTCATCACAGGGGTTTTTGTCTATATCCCCCATCGTATATCCCTAGCAATATAGAAAAACAAAGGACAAGTCAACCCAAAAAGTCAGGGAGAGATATTAGGCAAGTTTGCCAAGTGAGGGGGTATTTAGGCTATACCCCCACCTTGGCCACCCCTATATAAAGTCTACATGTACTGATTAGTCGTAGTATAACAGAACTTTGATTTAAAATAAATAACAATTTAAAATTCACAGAATATTATACTTAAGTTTGAATTTTGGATAAGATTGAAATAATTCTTATAAATTAGAATTTTCACTATTATTTATTGAACTCATATCTTGAAAGTGTGTTAAAAGTCTAATTTTATAGACTATCATATATTATAAATTATAGCCTTTGAACAAATAGATTGTGCAAAAAAGAATTCTATTGTATTTAAATTTCTATTCAATTGATTCATATCTTTAATTGATTGATAACAATGAGTGGCAGATGAAAGTCAATGACAAACACATCTCAATTACAAACATATCAATGGCTTTCATAGTTCTTTAACTATTAAACGAAAAATATCTTATCATAAAAGTTATTAAAGAGTTATTTATGTTATAATTTTACCTTTGAAACACTGTAGACACACTACAATTTACAATGTAATGTATATAAGAATGGAATCACCAATATTTCCAAAATAGATTGACTAAAATTATTTCCAACAATAGAATTAAGAATTGCTTCTATCACTTGAATAATTTGCGGTTTATTCGCTTTTCTTAAGATAAGAATAAAATAATCGAAAGAATACATATAAACATAGATTATCGGGCTAAATATAAACAACTTGTGTATATTTAACATCACCTGAAAGACTTATGAGTGATTGACTGCTGAATTCTAATCTTAAATCAGTGTATATTCACTGCATTAATATTTTTAGTGTAGAAATTAGTGGCAAACGAGAGCTTTTTGATCAAATATAAACAATTATACTTGAAATCGGGGAAACATTGGATTTTGTTTACGTCAAAATATATTTTAGCATTCAAGATTATTCACTGTTATACCCCTTTCTATTTATACAGCCTATCACTGGTATATATATATAGTATGCCCTGTTCTACAGTACGTGCAAAGTGTTTGGATCCCTGAAATTGATATCAAAAAAAAATTCTATAGTATTAACCTCCCATTCCTCTCTCAATACTAAAAAAGGCAGTAAATTATATACTAACAGCACTGAAAGTACTGTTGAAACCAGTAAATAAACTATATTAGCGAATGTTGTAAAATTTGTTATCATTTATTTTTTAGTTTATAAGTAAAGTCAAATATAAAAATAAGTATTACATGTAGTTTAGCTATACTTCTAAACAACTATGCAATTCATTCAATAATGACTTCTATAAATGTGATTCAATATATATTTCTGATTCACAAATTTGCGAAAATTTTTTGAATTAATTTCTAGAAAAATAACATTTTTGAATGTTTACTCATTAGACAAATGGAAAATATAAATGAAACTACAGTTCAGAGTAATAGAAGAGCTCAGTTCGTGTTAACAAGTTTTGTGCTTTATTTCTGTTATATCGCATATGTAAGTCAATAATTGGGTCTTATTTTTTTGCAATCATTCACTTGTTTTTCAATTTTTTGTTCACACATTCAATACATTTAACATAAATCTGTTTCAAAAGAGGAAATGATTGACGAAAATTAATATTTCTTACAAATCATTGATTTATTTCTGTGAAAAACAATAGGGATTGGCATATAATATATGGGGGCCGACATGGGTTGACCTGGTCAATCTGCTGGAAAGCAACCAAAATGACATGGCTTATGGCAATTCACTGATGGCCATCGGATATACTATCGGAGCGTTTTCTGGTTTATAATCTTTTGTTACAAATTATAATCTAATGTTAAATAAAATTATTAATAATTGAATAACTTTTATTGGATCTGCCCTTCATATGACCTAAAGGTGGTTTTCTGTTCAACCATTTGAACCGTCAATTATTAACTGCACTTTATCTGATTTTAATGGCCATTTCCACTGCATTAACACCAATCCTTAAATCTTTTAAAGTATTTCTGGTATTTTCAGTAATGTTCGGCTTAGGAGAAGGAGGTTTGTATTAATTATGTAATAATCATTTCCTGAGATACTTAACAAATGCATTGAATTAATTTTGCAATTCACGAAACATAATATAAAAAATGAATTAAAATTTTGAAATTAAATACTTTCTCGAAATGCAGATTCAGATTTTAATAAAATTCGTGATAAAGCCCTGCACTTATCTATTCATTACCCGTAAAAACTAGAAATTTTAACCTAAGATTCGTATCAAAAGATGATAAACACATCGATAGGACTTTTGTTTAGAGTTAGTAAAAAAGTTGTCGAAAGTTCTTATCAACGCTTAATCTCTTATAATAAGTGAATTATTTTGCATTCAAATTGAATTAAACAGATTTTTTGGATTTTTAAAACTAGGTTTCGATACGGCCTGTAATGCCTGGGTGTTGGAGATGTGGCAGAACGAAAACGGGCCATACATGCAGGCCTTGTATTTTGCATTCGGTTTGGGAGCCCTGTTCTCACCGCTCATTAGTTTGGATTTTTTAGACGACAGCAATGATATGAATGACTCGATAACCAATAGAACAGAACATTTTCTGAAGAACATGACATTAAATACCCCCCAATTCGGTGCACACCATCACAACTATATATATTCGCATAAATTTTTATCGCCATTAATGCCAAAAATTAATGGTACCCTTAATATCAATAGTAATGGTAATACGACTTCTGGGACAAAGAGTTCGCATATTTATATTCCTTATTGTATTACTGGCGCACTATTATCCATATCAGCCCTAATCATAATTATCATGTATTTCATCAAAAAATATGAACCAATTTTAGATTCAGGTATACATTAAAGTGATTTTCAGAAATTAGTTATTGTTATTATTACACAGAATGGATAGTTATATAGACCTACCATTCCATATATGGGCGGAATCTTATCTGAAAATTGGGAAATCTTTTTATAGAGAATTTTGATTATAAAAAAAGTATTTTATAATTAAATATTTTTTTTATCATTTTGTTTGTAGTCTTTCTTCTCTTTATTTTTTTTAATCAAATTTATTCGTTTCAATAGATAATGGTTTGGGAGCCGTTGAGAGCACCCGAAAGCCATCGCTGAGTATAAACGATTGCGAGGACAGAGACAGTGGAGAGCCTTTGAATAATAATATCGAAACAAAACATTTGGTTAATAGTAGTGCAGAAGAAGAGGAGAATAGGTTATCGAAAAACTATGTCATTTCAATGGTATTCGTCGGCGGAATAATGTTCTGCTTCTATGAAGGCATGGAAAACATTAACTTTGAATACTTGTCCACATTTAATGTCAACACTAAACTAAAGCTATCAGAAGAGACCTCTGATTTGATTATGTCAGCCATGTCTGCGGCCTATACTGTAAATAAGTGCTAAAACACACAAATCCAACCAATAATTTATTTATTTGTCGAACGTATAGATTGGCCGCGGAATCGGTATTCTTGTGGCCATTAAAGTAAAGCCAAAGTACTTCCTATACTTTGATCTAATACTCATAGCGATAGCCAATGCTATTCTGTATTGTTTCGCCAATACCTCTGTAGTAATGGTAATAATAGGTACAGTAATACAGGGCTTTGGTTTCGCGACTGTCTTTCCCTGTATTTACTCCTATTTGGAACAATACATACGACTGACAAACATTATTTGCGGTATTTTAATGGTTTCGTGCGCTTCTATAGCCACAGTCGACCCCATAATTGTTGGCCGATATATATCAGACGATCCCTATATTCTATTGTATGTCAACATCGGTTCCACTATATTAGTGGTGATTGCGTTCGTTACAATTGAAATCATGGCCAAAGTTCATAACCGCTCCAAATATTACGGCCCGACTCATACATCTGTATCTGATTAGACATTAATTTGTATTCAATATATATTTTTAATTGACTTTTATTTATTATATAATTTGACAAATTTTTAATGAATCTATTTTTATGCAATCAATGAATAAATGAATAAATGAATCGCAGCTTTAAGTTATTTATCAATCATTTTGTCCAATGATTTCCGCAACGATGACAAACTCATGTTTTCGCTGTTGGGCTTAATTCGAAAATGTTTTAATGTCTTGATAAGCAGGTTAACTGAGCAATTTAGGATATACTCCAGGGTAGAGGTCGAAAACGGATCGGTTCGGATCCGAAATACTTATTCGAATTTTATCCGAAAGTCAAAATATTATATGCCATGAGTGGTATTTGTTATAAATAAGTCTACAATTTAAAAAAATATTATAATAGGACTAAAGGGTCACAAATCTATTTGAGCAGTTATTCTGCATTTATTAATCTCCAAATATTTAAAGCGTCTTATCAGTAGAACATCACTTATCACTGAGTTATCATTCTGTATAATATTTCTCGTTAAATAAAATTGTACCCTTTTTATACTACACTCAGACTATATTCTTTGAGAAGTGCACAAATAGATTTGGGTGACCCTTTACATTTCAAATTTCAACTCATAGCCGACAAATTGCCACTTAGTGGCTCAAATTTTGATTTGATGTTTTTATACCTAAAAAAAGTTTTTGAGCCATTTAACATTTCGGATAAAATTTTCGGATCGGATCGGATGGTTAATTTTTTATTCCGTTTTCGACCTCTACTCCAGAGGTCGTCAAGGGGGTATAGCTCTGACGTTTTGAGCCAAAGATAGTGAGATTTTTTTTATTTCACTCCCCTTTGTATTTTCATATTTTGTCATTTTTGCATACTACCTTTGGCCCTTTTAGAGAAATTTCTCAAAATACCCTACCCTATACCCCCTTAGCTGCCTCGTTAAACACGTAGGGAATAGCATAAACAAAATTATTCTAGAATTAAAAATACTAATAATATATAATTTTAAGGAAAAAATAGACAATTTTTATCTCTGCTTTCGAAGAAAAGATTTCCTTTTAAATCCAATTTTAGCCTAAAACCTGATTTATTTAACAAAATTACAAGATTTAGGTCCCGAAACATTTATTCTCATCTGAAATAAAAATTTTAATTTAAAACCCAATATCACCGTAGTTTCCCAACAGATACATATACATGTATGTGCTATTAATATAATAGAATATATTGTGCGAACTCTTAAAAACACTTACCTATGAATTGAAATACAATATTCAAACAAAATTATATTCTGTGACACAACTATACGGGTATTAATAAATTGGTTAACAATCAGCTAATGGTTAATAACAGCACTCGACTCCTATCCAATGGTTTCTAATCGATTCGTTTGTATTTAAGGACTCAGTTTTGGCTAATAATATGGAAACAAATAAATAAGTCATTGGTTTTGTAAAAATTACTTCAAAATTTAATTCTATTTTTTGTCAAAAAAAAACAAAAAAAAATTTATTAAATATTCTCTAAAACATAATCTCTTTTTAAGCATTAATAAAATGACTGTAAATAAAATTAAACATTATTTTACAAAAAAAAAACCGAAAAAAATTAATTTTAAGCATAACTTAACGACGATTTAAGTGAATTGTATTTCTGTCCTCTTTTTCTTTTCCTTAGCTTTAGGTAAACACAAATTGATAAAATAATAGCCGCAGAAGAAAAATATAAGAATAGGAGTAGACTATAGTCCATATTATTTAATAGACTATAATTCCATTTGGCTTTAATTGAAGTAATTGTTTTGTCAGTCAATGACTTACCAGTTGTCAATACATATGAGTTTTGGATTATTTTTTCAGGTTTTTCTGTCATTAATTCGTCGCTTAATTCCGATTCGTCTTTAATTATGTTTTCAGACGAATAGTGTTTTAATAGGAAATCAAAAACGTTTTTCTCATTAAAATTTTCGCCGTCGGAACCACTGCTTTGATAACAGTCGGGACATTGACTTCTTTGCGGATACAATACTTTTGGGTGCTTTGGGTCTTCACTCGCGTCTCCTTTAAGTCTTTGGTTAACTTTATTGTGCGAACGCCATAACCATAGCACAGAACTGTTGGGATATGTTAGAGTAGATTCCAATTCTTTGGCCATTTCCTGGAAATGTTGTGCACAATAAGAACAGCCGAAGAAGTTCTTTATATAATCTCTCATCGCATATAAAACCGAATGAAGTGTTGACCACTTTTGAGCCCTAAGAGTATTCTTGTATTCACTAACAGTCAGTGTATGGAATAGAGTCCATACAGAACAGGGATATCCTCTATATTTAGGATCACTTCCGGCACAGTTCTTCCAGGACTTCATTTCAGGGAAATGATAGTAGTCTTCGTATATCTTCATTGTAGTCAACATGTCTTCGATCTCCACATCGACTCCGACCTTCTTTTTGGACAACCATTCGTTCAAATATTTAACAAAAGCCAACATTTTGTCGGTTTGAAAGGGAAAGTGCAGTTCCAGTACTGTTAAGTAACTTTTTAGAGCATTGATTTGAGTAGAATTCAGTTTCTTTTTGAGCGCTATTTCTTGGAATAATGAATATCTGAGAGCGTTATTCAAATCAGACATATGTATGCGTTCGTCCACTACTGGACTCTCAATACTGTCCGACATCTTGTCATTGGATACAACGGACGCCACTTCAGGCAGTTTTACGGGTGCTATGAGTTTGAAGTTATGTTTGTCTCGAAGTACTGAATAAAATTCATAGTCTTTTACAAATTCGGATTTAATTACTTTAACAAACATTTCACGCAATCTGTTCTCCGGATAGACATTCCTATTGTTAGACAATTAGTGCAAAAATATATATCAATTATTAAATTCTAAAATACAATAAATAATTGAATTTTTAAAAAAATTAATTAAGACTTTAGACTCACAGAGAAAGCAATTTAAAAGTATAGTCCTTATTGTCAATAGTCATCATAAACGGCAGTTTATAGTTGTCCAGAGGTTTTGGAAGTATTTCATTAATAAGTGATTCACTCGTGTCTAACATTCGTAATACAGTAACTGAGGATTGATTAGAACTCAGGTCTAATATAATCTGAAAAATTGATATAAGATTTTCTGGAATTAAATCTCAATTAAATAAAAATATGCTTTTATTTTAATTCGAGTAAAACACCTCTCGTCCTAAAAATGATTTCTGATTTTCGACAATCAATACAATTGGTATTCCTTTTTCAATCGGAAGAAATTTAATAAATCGCTCCTTAGAGAGGGCCGACACAGGCATCAGGTCTGGCCATAGACGGGGCACTCCTTTAGACCAATTATCATTAATCCAATTGATTATCGCATTTTGTATTCCTTCGGAACTCCTGTCGTCACCTGTTTATTGAAAGCAATAAAAAAAAGAAATTTTGTTACAAATTGTTTATAAAACAAATCGCAAATCAATTACTGCTTAATTCAAATCCTTTATTGTCTTCATTTGGTTTAAACCAAAACAGTTTAAGCGTTGGATAAACATTAATATCCATATTTCGGCACAACTTTGTGTTCACGTCTTGAGCACAATCGACAATAGATATGGACATGAGTTTAGACCATTGGTGGCACTCTTTGGCCAACTGTTTGAATGTCGGGGCGAATGCAATGCAGTGTCCGCACCAACTGTTGTAAAACTGGATCAGTTGTATGCGTCCGGCGTTCCTCTCGTCGTTATAAACATTTTTAGTAAAGTTATTGTCGGCTAATATCGAAATCTCTGTACTATTGAACTCATAGAGAGGTTTACCAGAAAGGGATGGAAATGAGGAGACAATTGTCACAAATGTTACAACAAATACGAGTGTTATTAGTATTAATGAAACCAATGATTGCGTAAACAGTTTTGTGTTATTTCTTGCCATTAATTGACTCATAATTTGGTTTAAACGTAAAAATAATATAAAATTATTACAAATTAAAGTACAATTGGATTAACAAATGAATGCAAACATTATATCATTCATACAATAGTATAAAAAATAAATACAAAAAACAATAAATTTCTTTAAAAAAAAGTTAATAATTATTACAAATATTTTGGGCTTTTATTTCATAATTAATTGCTTTTAATTATTAGAGAAAACAAAAAAACAAAATCTGCTTTCAATGAGTTGTTTAATGATTACAAAACACAACACATTATTGAGAGCTTTAAAAGAGTGGCGAAAAAGCACTTGAATTCAGTGAATCAATCAATTACTGCACAAATAGTTATAGTTATGGAGAATATGTTTAATACAAATGCATTTTTAAAACAATAACAGACATAAAAATGTGTTTAATTTATGGCCAAATCTAATGATATATTATTTATCTGTAATTTAAGTTTCATTTTTCATATTTTAATACAAAATAAGCACAAAAACTGTGTTTAAAACATGTTTTACAATACGTATTCATTCAATTAGTAGTGAATGACGTCATCACTGACTGTCTGTTTGTGTCATTGATTTTATTTTATGTACATTTTTTTGTGCGCTATCTTTGAAATTGAAGTAAAAGTGTTTTTTAAGAATATTTTTTAAAAATCCAAACTTAATGCAGGTTTGTGTGGGTTTATGGGGTAGAAAATTGAATGTATGTCTGCTAATTCAAGCCAATCCATAGTCCAACCACACAATATACGGTCGACCAAATAACTCTCCGCGTTTGATTGCACCGAGGTTATTTCTAGACCCTTGATAATTTTTCAAATTCAAAAAGATTTTTTTATCTACAATTGTAATTTTTATTTGTAAAAATAGATTATTTTTTTATTTTAACTGCTCAGGGCATTTATCAACTTACTTCAAACTTGACCTATTTTTCCCATTGAATTTACATTGTAGTAAAAAGATAAGGTAAAAATATGAGGTGGGTGAATTGGATATGGGGTAGATAATTTGGTTTAAGGTATCAGGCAGATAATTAATGTGTGAAGTATATGATTAGAGTTTGAGGTCGATAGTTGAGTATAGAATAGGAAATTATTATATTAGTAAAATAATTTTTTCTCTCTATTAAATTATAATATAATTCAATGGAAAAACTAGGTCAAGTTCCAACCAAGCATTTTCTTTTGGCGAGTGGCTTTTATGCTTTGGCCAGTCCTGTTATAAATAATTAAGACAATATAATTATTTATTTATTAATTTATATAAATTGTCTCAAATGTTAATCAACATATATAAATCGTGAATTCACAAGGAGCACAACAATAAATACAATTGATATTTCTGTGTAGGGGCCATTTAGATATTATCCGGATGAAACCTCCTTTGTTTTAATCAATACCCACTAGGCCGCTCGCGAGGTACCCCCTTCAAATAGCAATTTTGATATAATATCAAAGGGTATTTGTTTTGTCAAATATCAGGGGTATTTGTTTTTGCAAATTATCAGAGGTATTTGTTTTTGCAAATTATCAGGGGTATTTGTTTTTGCAAATTATCAGGGGTATTTGTTTTTGCAAATTATCAGAGGTATTTGTTTTTGCAAATTATCAGGGGTATTTGTTTTGGCAAATTATCAGGGGTATTTGTTTTGTCAAAATATCAGGGGTATTTGTTTTGGCAAATTATCAAGGGTATTTGTTTTTGTTTCAGTAAGACTTGGAAATTTGAATTAGTCATGATATAATTTGAACTAATGAAATTTTGTTATACTCTAGCAATGTTATGTAATGTTATGCTATCATTATTGTGAACATATTATAGTATGGTATGAAAAATTAAAAGGTTAAAATAAATTTCTGACAAATGAATATAAGTTAAAAAGATATGGGTTACAGAATTTACTTGTTTAAAGCACAATGTAGCATCAATAGGGGTATTTTCAATCGTCATATTCTTGCAAAATTTAATTATAAATGACGTAATTTAACAGAATTTCAACTAATTTTGCAAGAATTTAATAGAATTTAGGAAAATTCTAATGAACTCTGTAAGAACCTTAACCAAATTTAGCAAGAATTTATGAAATTCTCCTATTTTTCAGAGCTAATGGATCGCAATCCGTTTTTTCTCAAAGAAAAAAAAACACTAAGGATTCACATCAACTCTATTATAGTAAAAATGTTTTACAAGTTTCATATTTTTACTAATAGTGTTTATGTAATTCCGTAGTGTTTTAATAAGGACTGAGATCCATCAGCTATTCTATTTTTCTAAGAATTTCATAGAATATTCTACAAAAACGACTCCTTCTGCTCCGTTTTCTCAAATTTTCTAGAGGGAGGGGATTCTTGTTTTTTCTTAATCACATGGGGAGGGGGTATTCTGTCTATACCCTCCTATTGCCAATTTCTAATAAAGACCATTTACAATTGACTAAGAAGGTAATAATCATTGCTGTTAATGGTGGGAAAAAGGAGGTTTTTTGAGGTGTAAATATCAAAAACTGAATTTATGAAACTATTTATCATCTAATCAAATGGCAAATTTGTCTCCACTGAATTGTAAATAATAAATATGAAAAAATCAGTTTCATTTATCTGAAATATTAAACTCTTACTAATTTATTAGATATTATAAATATTAATGCACTTTATTTGGTATTTTCGGTAATGGTATTGTTATTATGGACAGAGCAATGGTTTGTTTTTACTCATTAGCTTTGAGTTTCTATTTCTAAATTTATTTTTTTAAAATTGAATTACTCAAAAAATATTGGAGGAGTACATTTTTAAACTTCGTTTTTGAATTCCATGTAAAATTCTACATAAGATTGATATTAAATATCATACAAATGTCTGTGAGATAACATCAATCCATTAATTTAATTGATAATAACTAGTAACTAGCAGAGTTGAAATAGTATCATTTAATATTCATAGTCAATTCTGAAAACTTGCGTAATTAATTAAAATACATACAAATTTAGTTTGCTAATCCTTAGAATTCTGTGTTTATACACTAATTTATAACTTCTAATAGCAAAAAGCTGGTGTCACATGACGTATGGAGCGTTATATGTACAGTATTAGGAATATAAGTCTATTACATGCATATAATATCTCTACTTTCGAATCCCATACGACAACTTTTTGCTATTAGCATTCGTAACACCATTTCAAAAAAATTAGGTTTAGCTAGTTTTTTCTTACTTTTGATATTTTAACAGAATATCTAGTCCTTGTTTTAAGTTGGCAACCTTAAAAATTTAATATTTAACATGCCCATCCCTAGTTGAATTTATTATCACTTATGGATTAAATCAAAGAACAACAGCAAAACAAACAATATTTTCAATTCAATTAATCAACAATTTGTAAAAATAGACAAATCAAATGGTAATTAATTAAAGATAAACAGCAGAATATGTATTGCAGTGAAGTGTCACCATTTCATGGCTAATCACAACATTGTATTACTTAAATTAAAACTTATTTTTGATGCAGTTTTATATCTTCACTTTCAAGAAAAGGGAGAATATAGATTCGTTTCCACCCACTCCCTCCACCCCACCCTGGAATTGAATTTAAAACTAATTTTTATATAATGTTTAGAAGATTAGACTTTATTGAGATATTAGTTGTAAAAAATATTTTATTCAAAAATAATTGAAATGAAATCAAATTTGTTGTGAGAATAGAAATCATTTCAACACTTCACAGAACTCTAATGAAGTGTTGTTTGAATTGAAGGTTAGTTTATATTAAAATTGAATTTAAAATTAAAATTAAATTTCAGACCAAAAAATGGGAAATTGTTGTGAAAGATGTAAAGACACCCTCAGGTGTCTAATTATTTTTTATTTCACTTTTATATAATAAAAATTTTTTTGTGATTAATCAGAAGATTCTCTCTGTTTTCTGGCAAATGAGAGAAATATCTGCTCTAAACTGGTCTGTCCTATAGAATAGTCTTCAATATTGATCCTATGCTTTGCTCTTTCGATTCGGCCAAATATCTCACTCCAGGCCAGCCTTTCATCACTAATACTGTATTGCAATAAATTGTTATGAATTGCCTTCAGTTGACTGCTGGGGAATGTAGTGGACATGAATTCCTGGACATCATTGATATTTTGAGACATTATTAGTTCAGATGTCTGTCTGTTATAAATTGGTTTTGAAACTCCATTTTCAGAGTTTTTTCTTTTATTTTGTGACTGATTTGACATTTGACGGGATATTTGTCGCGACATTTGACGAGACAATAGTCCGTCTTGTGCTCCAGTGATGGGTACTTTGATTAGAACCGTATATCCCTTTCCAAATTTATTCTTTAACTGTTGAGGACTTCCAATGCAACAGATCTTTCCGTTAACCATAATTATAAGTCTATTACAAAGTGCTTCACATTCTGTAATTGAAATACACTTTTAAAAAGTCCTCAAAAAAGTCGAAACAATTTTCTTGCCTTCCATTGAATGAGAGGTCAATACTATAGAAGTGCCTTCATTTAACTTTTTAGTCAATGCGTCCCAAAGACATCTTCGGGCCACTGGATCCACACCTGTTGTCGGCTCATCTAAGAATGAGACGGAAGGGCTGCCCAAAAGTGCCTGAATTTATTGGAAAAATTGAAATCTAATTTGATTCAGAAATAAAAGTCAATTCAAATCACTTACGACAGCAGTACTTAATTTCCGTTTAGTCCCTCCGCTGTATTTACCCACGAGTTTGTCGATATGCATATCAAAGTACAGAAGTCTACTGATCTCATCGATGCGCACAGGTATCTCATATTCATGAATGCCTCTCAATCTACTAAATAGTGTCAAAGTCTCTCTTCCGGTCAACTGATCTAAGAGTCCGTCAAACTGTGGACAATAGCCTATCTGTCGCTGCACTTGTTGTATATTACTCTTCACATTAAACCCATTGACATAAATGTCTCCACTAGTGATGGGCTCATCTCCGGTAATCATTTTGAATGTAGTTGTCTTCCCTGCGCCGTTCACTCCCAACAGACCAAAGCACTCGCCTTTGAGAACCCCATATGATATGTTGTCCACTGCACAGAAAGAGCCGTAATCTTTACATAAATTCTTAATTATCAGTGCATTTGTCTCTTTTAGTTTTTCCAAATCAGTCGATTCAAGTCTATTCGACTCAATCACAACGTCTTCGTCCAAAGTTTCAGTTTTAGCAGAAAAATGATTTCCATTTAAATCATTTCCACTTAATTTTTGTTTGTCATTTGATTTCTTGTTCGCGAAATAGTATTTAACATTTCTAAAGAAGTTTTTTTCCATTAATACAATTAACACCCAATAGAGCACTGTTTGGAAGCAAAGCCAGGTTAGCAGTTGTCCTATTCCTGGAGTGTCTAAACTTAGGTAATTCTCTTCCCACGGAAAACAATTGTCACCACATTTTCCTGAAGACAAATATTAGAATCACTTCTATTATAATTCAAATTCAAACAAATGATTGATTTTTTACAAACCTTTACAACACATCTGGAACTCACTGAAAGCAGTGGTATTGTCTGATAAATGACATAATTTGCTTAAAGTGACGTTCGCTGTAATGCCCCAATAGGTTACTTCGTGCTCAGTATTGCAGGCGTCGTTTCCCAGATAATTGTAGTACAGGTTATATAAGGAACGGCCCAAACAAAAGTTGGGCAAAAATATACTGAAAACTACGTTTAATCCTTTACTTATATATTGGACATTAAGACTTGGAATCTCTGTTATGATGACAGCCAGGAATGCGCCGATACCTAAGATCATATTATAGAGACATATGCGTACGTAAGCAGTGGACGGGACGTCGAATAAAAAGGATAACCAATACACGAATGGAAGCATTGCTAAGCCGTGGATCACAAACACTAAGAAAAGTCTAGATTGTTGTGCCGAACCATTCAGTTCTGTTACGTCAAACACGTAATACATTAACATAACGAGAAGACACGGGAGGATATACACCAAGAAGTCACAGATGTATGAAGTGATCCAAAATATATATAACTTTACTCCACAAACCATTTGCAAGTGTTTGCCTTTTATTTGTCGCTCTCTTACAAGAAGTACTGCAAAACTTGCGGCCAAGAAGGACATGGCAAACATGAGGTTCTGTGCGTATTGGAACTGTGCCGGATTGGAGGCATATTGTATTGACAGCAGGTTTTCGTTTGTAGTTCTCGGCAACGGATGATTAATTACGTCTAATTCGTAATCAGTTTTGTTTAATACATATCTAATGATTGCTTTGTCCACAAATGCCAATGCAATGGCCGGAGAATGAAACGCCTGATTATTGAAGAGTGCGGTCACTGTTGTCGTACTCGAAGACTCATTCCTTTGTTCAATAACAGCACCGATAGGCCGATGAAGTGCATAATAAGAGAGATCTTGTTTCGAACTATGGTCTAAATAACTGATTGCATCTGCAGTCAGATTATCGCTCAAAGCTGTTTGAGGTTCGGCTATATTCTGGTCTTTCATTAGTTGTCCGTAATATTCGGACAATTCATTCGTGTTTTGTTGCGTCGAGTTATGGAAATATGGGATTTTGGTTCCCATAAAGTTGTTAAGACTTAAACTCAGTTCGGGTGAATCGGAGGGTCCGGGCATTGAACGTATTATTAGAATCGAAGATATGGTGAACAGCATTGGCAGTAATAATTGGGAGAGAGTTAGGAATGTATTCCTATAACTGTATAATAACTTCTTTACAATCAATCCATAGAACTGTTGGAATAATAACTTCATTCCAGTGTTTCGAATGCCATAATCTCTACCGTCGATCAAATCTATTGGAACAGACGAGAGATCTTTTTTATGTCCATTAAATCCATTTTGGTTTTCATTAATAGCTTTAATCCCTTCCTCAGCATATTCTCCAACCCTTTAATTGAAGTAATTTTTAATTAAAAATATATTAATTTTACAAAAATATCACTCAATTTCTTACTTAAGAAAGACCTCTTCCATTGTGGTAATGGATGCGCCATAACTTTCAATCCCCAAATGGCTCTGTTTGTCTTCAATTTCCTTAAAAAGTGCTTCAAATCTATTACTGTCTTCATTGGGTAAACTATATGTGATTTCAGTGCCGGCACTGGTCTCTAGTTTTGCATTTGGAATATGTGTTTGAATTAATTTAGTAATCATTGAGATATCGGACACGTCTTTATTCTTGGCTATTGTCAGATGATATCCGGCGCCATATTTTTTCTTCAGAAACATAGGCGAACCACAGCACTGGAGCTTTCCATTGGCCATAATAGCGATTCTGTCGCCCAAAACCTGTGATCAAAGAATAATTTTATTTGAAATGAATGAACAAAAATATAAACCACAGAAATTATTTCCATACGTCCGCCTCTTCCATGAAATGTGTGGACAAAAGTATAGTTCGGTTCTCTTTCATCTCCAATAGTAAGTCCCAAATGAAACGACGGGCCGACACATCCATACCAGAAGTCGGTTCGTCCAGAATCACAATCTTTGAGCCGCCAATCAATGCGATTCCGACCTAAAGATTATATTTTAAATAAAGTTATTTTCACTAAAAAATGTGAAATAATTTTCAAAATACCGATAGTTTTCTCTTCATTCCACCCGAAAGTGTCTGCGCCTGTGCTTTGCGTTTGTCTTCGAGTGCCAACAACTCAATCATAGTTGTTATCTCTTCCTCAACCACTTCGGGATCGTTAACATTCTTGAGTTTACAGTAGAACTGCAGGTGCTCTTCAACTGTCAACTCATCGAACAAGACATCAAACTGTGGACAGATTCCAAGACTGGAACGAATGGCGTCGATATTACGGCGAATATCTTGGTCATTCACAATTGCTGTTCCACTCGAAGGGGGAAAAAGTCCGGTCAGTATTGACATCGTTGTGGTCTTTCCTTAGAATTGGGGAAAAGGGATAAAATATAAATTAATAGTTTATTGCACTGTATTCTAGACTATAAGCAATGTTTGAATACCTGCTCCGTTGTGTCCCAATAGGGCAGTTATTTGACCCGAATATGTGTTCAAATTTAGATTATTCACAGCAAATGTCTTTCCGCCGTCGAATGTTTTGGACAGTCCTTTAATTTGAATGCCTTTACTCATAGTCCGGGGCTCTCTCTCGAAATAACTGGAATTCTTGTTATTTGTAATATCGATGACATCTTTAGAATTCATTTCGAAGCCATGATTAACACTGGAGGACATGTCTGAACAGGTATGTCCAAACCAATAGCTCTTCGTGAGCGGGAAATACCATTTCAATGGCAGACCGTATTCGCCCGGAAATACATTAGAGATATACCACGTTATGAGCAAATAAAGACATGCGTCCACTACAAGCATAATAAGGACTATCAGTAGAGTGAGTGTGTCGTCGGGAGAGGCCCTCTCGTGTAAGTTCGACCACTGTATGCCAACATTGTTCCCCTCCCACATCGATATAATCACTGCACCGAAAGCCATATTTGTGTTATGCAATAGACCGACAGATACTTTATGTGCCAAAGAGAGGTCACTTTATAAGTGAGAAATCAATTTAGGAATTCATTTCTGAAAACATTTTCTAATTTTTGTGATTTTTCTAATTTACAGATAAGTTTGCGCTGCAGTGAAGTACGGCATGAATGACACGAAGAATATGACTCCGGCTCCCACTCCCGATATATTCGACTTAAGAAACAACAAAAGTCAGTAAAATTTCCAAAAAGACGAGAATTATATTCTGTATTTGAGTAATACCTTTGAGAATATAGTGCTGACCATAAAACTGAATGAAATGGTGGAAATGGAGTAAATGAAGAAAAAGACATAAACCAAAGACCAGTCACTCTTATTTAGTACTCCCACTCCATCTTTCAGTTTAATACACAGAAGAAGCGTTATAATGGCCACAGTTATTGCCAGCCATACAAGTGATTTAGTAAACCACGCGAACCAATGCATCCAATCCCTGAGTCCCATCATTTTCATCGATTCCTTCAGTCGTTTCTCTTTCTCCAGAACCAGATTTTTAACCTGATTTACCACCGGATATATGACTGCAATTGATATTAATTTTTAGTTTTTAATGACTAAAACATTTATATTATAATAAATTGTAGAGTAATAGAGACTCACAGCTGAACATTAGGATAATTGGAAAGAGGAACTGTAGGGCCACCAGAAAGCTGTCGTCGATATAAGGAGGGTATGGGAACCGTTGGCCAATTACTTGAAAATCTTCTTCCACTCCAGTCATTGTCTCATTTGAGACATAACTGATGACAGCCATTGACACCAAGTGTTGAATCGCGAGAAAGCCCTCCTCATAATAGCCGGGTTTGTTTCCGGTGCTATAATTCCCCTGTCGGGGACCGGGAACTGAAAACTGTGGGAAAGTGTATTGAGTCATCCAAGTGGTGACAGGAGAGCCCCCGGAGTCTCCCAATTGATGTCCGGGAGAACTCTTGAATCTTAGTTTAAATTTTAATTTAGAATTTAAATCAATATTCGTATCGAAAACAACGCCACAGAGTATTAGAGAATCAGTTGAATCCATACTTCTTCGCGCATAGAAATCAATTAATTCATTTTCATCCGCAAAGCCTTCCTCTGCAAAGACATTATAAATTGACATTTGGCTCAATAGATATGAAAAATATTATAATAAATTCAAATACAGTTAAACACTAAAACACAGGCAATCAATACAATGCAATAATTGATACAAAATATTCTAAGCATTCAATAAACCTGAGAATGGTTTAGTGCAGGGGTAGCCAAGAGGTGTATAGCTTAAATTGCATTCTGAGTTTAATATTTTGCAAAATACCCGTGACATTTTGCGCCGCAAGCAACATTTTTTTATTTTTACCCTACTTTCCTGTGCATTTTCATATTTTGAAATTTTTCATACCACTTCCTGACTTCTTGACAAATTTTCTCAAAATACCCCCCCCCCCCCCTATAAATCTAAATAAAAACCCAAAATATTGATTTTGGCTCATAATGACAGAGTTATTTTGGCTATTCCTTAGTTACCCTGATTTCTATACTAATAATTTACAGATTCAGCAATTGTGAGATTACTCTAATCTCAAACTGTTTATCCATCAATCGATCCTTGGCTCTGGCATTTTGGCTGGATACCTCTATAAACTTTCAGCAATATACCGCTCTCTCTTAGCAAATTGAATGGAAGCGGGATCATTTTCTGAATATTCTATTAAATTCTGTCCAAATTCTATAAGAAAACATCAGAATTTTTTCAAAGTCTTGCAAAATTTGGTCAAATGCTGTTAAATTCTTATAGAGTTCATCAAAAATTTTGCTAAATTATGATAATATCTTGCAGAAATCGTAGAAATTCTGTTAAATTTTATCATTCTTAGTTATATTCTGCAATAAATTGTCATTTCGAAATTCAATTCCCTCTTTCACTCCTAGCCAAAATTCGCCATTTTACTCTCCACTGGACCCCTTATAGGCTCTCGCCGAGAATAATATTCCCTGTCGTTTTCCAGTTTCGACATCCGAGATAAAGTGCCAAAAAGTGTTAAGAGATAAAGATTTTTGAAAAGAAACAAAAATAAAAAAATTGCAATAAAATTAGTAAACATTTTAATCGAAATTCTATTCTTAATATCTTTTAAAAATAATGAACCACCAAGCTTGGTCGAGGCAGGGGGTAATAAAAGGGAGTTTTGTAAATAGTGAGCATAAAATGAAAAATGCAAAGTAAGGTGAAAATTAAGAAAAAAATTGATTTTGTTTAAAATATCAGCGGTTTAATCTTGACTATACTATCTCCTTGGTAACCCCTTTTATAAATACTTAAAGTACTTACGAGAATGCAGGGGTTTGTAGACATCAGTCTCTGAGTCATATAATAAGTCAGATATGATATATAAACAAATACCCCCCGACACAAAATAGAGGATACGAATGATAGCTTGGCTAATCTTCTTCTACATAATAATATTTAATTATATAAAAAGAGTTACAGAATAATTATTGACATTTTCAATTAAGAAGATTATATATTTACAAATAAAGAAAGAGAAACACTTGAAAAGACAAAACATTCCACACGTTTTAAATACATCTTTTAATAGATTTATTTAAATTAAGCCAAACCAATGAATGAGATTTTTATAATCTAATTATTTAATAATTTTGTTGATATTAATTGTTATTATTCAATAGAGATGACCAAAGACCTTGGCGTCAGTGGGTATATGGCACTGATAAAAACCTCAAAATAATAGCCGGTATAGGGTGGGGTATTTTGAATCGTCCAATTCTTGCAGAATTTGATTAAAAATGACGTAATTTTGTCTAATTTTCCTAGAATTTGACAAAATTCTGTAATTTTTATAAAAACTTACACAGAATTTCACAGAATAATAAAATAACGGCGCCTATGGCGCCTTTTTTAATA
>JAQFXN010000059.1:0-33237 GCA_034693365.1 Liacarus xylariae | reverse complement strand
TATCTGACTGAAGCGCGGGCAGTTCAACATAGGCAGTTTTTTGGAAATCTTAGTTATGTTATAGTTGAGAATTATTTGGAAATTCATGAATTTTGTTTCAAAATATAGATTCTAAGCAATAATGAGCATAAATGTGATAGAGCCTTTTTGTTCCTGTTGAAAATTATATTTAATCAATTAAATTTAATATACCTGAATCGGCTATAGAATAAAATCATTTTTTGCATTTTTATTTGTAATTTATTTACGAAAAATATTATTGCAAAAAAAATGCAGAAATAACCTTTATATTATACCCTGTTCGGATTTATACAAATTATATGTCTAAACATTATTTTCCATAAAGATGTATTCTAGCTCATTTGTGCTTATTTTTGATTGTCATAGAATTCTATGATTTGAAGTAAAATTCAGGAAATTCTGCAAATACTAAAAATAATTGTTGACCCTAATACAATTAATGAATTTATTCTTTTAGATAACCTTTTTAAAATCCCTGAAAAGGCCCAGATTAGACCGACTATGGTTTTTTGTACAAAATTAATGATAAAAATTTAAAATAATTTTCTTATCACTTCTTCGGGAATGATGTTTACGCAAAAGAGCTTTCAATGTTGAATGAGATTTGATATAATTTTATAAATTCTTACGACTCATTGTTAGAGAATTAATATAAATTGAGTAAAAACACATGTTATTTAACCATTTAATCGCAAATAAATATTTTATGAAGAGCTGAAGTAAAAATAAATTTATGAGAAAAAAAATTCTTTGAATGTTTGTGAGAACTCTTTTCACACAATTACGTCAGAAAACCATAAAAACGGAGCCAAAGTTTTTAATAATCTTTAGATATATAAGAATTTTTTTGCTACAAATAAATCTTATGAAAAAAATTCTGACATAAACTTAATTAACAATAATTAGTTACAAATTATAAGATATGTGTGTGATATGAATCCAGGGGTACAACAAGTAGTCGTGACGCCAGTGAATACAGAATAACATCAATTCAGTATTTGTTTATTAAATTTTTTTATTGCTTAAGATTAAGAGTTAAAAAATCAATTTTTAGATTTAATAGAAAAAAATTGTTAAATAATTTCAATCATAAGTTCGATAGAGAAGAAGATTTTTTTGTTTAAACATTTTTATTATAACGATTAGGTTTTCTTTTAAAACATTTTGATCACAGAAACAGCTTTGTGTCGATGATTTTACAAATACCTGTGCAAAATTATGGAATAGATATTATAGAGAAGAGAGTATTATTGTGCGAAAAATAGCCTAAAAATTATAACAACATTCACTATATGTACACGAATTTGAATATTTATCTACATTTTTAAATACAATAACATATTTTATTAATTATTATTATTGTTTTGCATCGTTTTCTGCAGTTTTTTTCATGCATTAAGGGATGTAAATGGTGTTCAATACATACATGGCTTACATAACTTATAACTTAGTTTTGCGATAATTTTGCTTTTATTGATCGCATAATACATTTCATATTCGAATAAATAAAAAGATTAACAAAGATTTGAATATAGATTTTTTCAATAAATCACATTTTGTTAACAATTACAATCACACATCAAACTAATACATTTACTCGTACTCTAAACTGCCAATACATGTTTCTGTGACTATCAAATTCATTCAAATCGCTTTCAAGAATGGAATGGGTCTTCAAATTCCAAGATTTTCAAGGATGCTTTTCTATATAGTTTGGGCATATTTTAAAATTTATTTACTAATATTACAAGTTTACTGATTAGAGAACTAAACAATGAATTCTGGTGTTTTAATTTGTCAATTCAACATAGATTAAAGAGAAGTCTTTTATTAAATGATTGTTAATTCAAATTTAAATAAAAGCGAAGTAATTATAAAATATCTATATTTATATTAATATTCAATGCATTAAAGCTTAATTATATACAGTAGTTTAATATATTGAACACAAGTTAAGATTTACACAAAAATTTTAATCTCAATTTTTAAAAAATGAGCTGAAAAAGTCATCACTTTCTTCTATAATGATTAACCTTAACCTTATTAAATATAGTAACTGTTAGAAACTGTAAGCAAGCTTTACAGAAAAGCCATCTCAAAGACCTTGGATTTCAAAGTCTAGTCTAGAATTACCCAAATATTAAGGCAATATTCATTCAAACAATTCATTCCTTTGATAACTCGTTTACTTTACATTAATATATTTAGATATTGTGAAGAATACCTGAGATAACATTGAGTTAACTACTGACTGCCTCTTATTTTCAAAACACTCTTTATTAACTACTCTATAGGTTCAAAACGTATATTTAGACAAAAGACCCTCTTTAGAGCTCCTGACTTTCCACAAGAATTATTTATGTCTTTATTTACAATACATCCCTCATTGCATTGGAATAATAAAATTTTCAATTATTACAAGAATTTATGTTATAAATGGAGAATAAGTGGAATTGATATAAAAGTAATACTACTGTAGTGTACAAACACCAGAATCCTTAACATTGATTTTCTTTTCATTTGGATTCTGTGTATCTTTAAGAGCCGGTGGATGTGCATCTGTTTCTTCCATAGACCGAGACCTGCCCTGTAATCCTTGGCCCAAATATGGACGAACCGATGGCGGCAGACATTTAATTACAGGTAATTTTTGACTAATTTTACAAAAAAAAGTCAAAATTTTATTTAAATATTAAGCTTTAAATAAAAGATTAAATCAATTATAAAATAAATTATTGAATACTTTGTCGATTCAGTCACTACTTGTGAAGAAATGAGTGGACTTTGAGCTTTCATAATAGCCGGGCCTCCAGTGCTGGTGAATTCTGAGAAGCAGGCGAACATACTTTGCTGTTTTTTAAGCATTTTCTGTTTCGGACCAATCAGTTTAGATATCATACGCGAGGGTCGGACTGATGGCACTCTTTCGGTAATCACATTACCCCCAGAGCTAGGATTCCCGTCCCATATGTTGTCGCGCGAACCCATTGGCGACTGGACTTGTTGTGGACAGAGAGAAGTGATTTTTCTGAAATCGTCGACACTCTGTCCCCGATGTAAGAGATGGTCCCAATAGAAGGAGTCGAACGACTGTTCCCTTTTCAGATTACCTCTCATCAGAACCCGTTGGCGACCATCTCTGGGCACAATCCCTCTCCAGGCGGGCGGCAGTTTGGAATCGTCACCGGCAGGAGTGCCCGGGGGTAAGTCGAGGGTTAGATCTTTTGCCGGATTGTTATGATATCTGATTATAGGAAGGAATTGATTGTTCGCTAAGTGAACGACAAATGAGTTGAGATTCAGTGAAAATGAAAGCAAAAGGAAGTTGTGGTGCATATCGAGTATTGCCAGTCTGTGACCCGAGGTCTTCGTGTCCCACACTTGCAGTGTATTGTCCTCCGAGGCGGACAAGGCTGAAGAGCCATCCAGTGTTAGTTTGACTTGAATTACATTCGCGTTATGACCAGAAAGTGTGAATTGTTCGCTACCGGTAGTCATGTCCCACACTATTAGATTACAATCTTGGGATCCGCTTATGACTAGACTTGAGTTTAAGGGTGCGGTCGCCACACAAGACACGGCCCCCTCGTGGCCGACCAGCACTTGAGTCAACTTAGCGCTAGTCATTTCCCATACTTTAAGGGACATGTCTTGACTGCCGGTTATGATTGTCTGTCCGTCATAAGTACAGGTATAGCAGGTGATGGGCTCACTGTGCGATACTATCCTCTCAGTGTCGCAATCAAAAGATGACCAAAATCTTACGCTAAATAACAAAACAATAATCGATTCAACAATTAATAAACAAATGAAAGCAGAGGAACAGGCGTTCCAAACCTGTTGTCATTCTTTCCCGAAACTGCAAAAACAGTGTTCGCGTGAAGAGTGACGTTATTTATTGGTTTAGTAGTGACCACTAATTGTGTGCCGTTGTCCGCCTGCCAGAGCATATGTCTGCCCATACTGTCCACCGATAATATTCTTCTGGAATCTGCGGTCACTTTTACGGTTACAATACTGTTCTGATGTTCTGTAAATGTGGACACAATTAGGCCTAAAGTCAATCCCCAGACTCGCAACGAATTATCGTCAGAACCGGAAACGACGAACAGAGCGTTGGGCGCAAAGTCAACACAAGTCACTGATCCCTTATGACCTTCGAGTGTGGTGTGAGTCTCACCAGTGCTTAATTGCCATATTTTGACCAAACAATCTCGAGAACCGGTCACTGCCAGACATCCATCCCTTGAAACGGACACACAAGTGATGGGCTCTCTATGATTGTCCACTTTCTTCTTCTTGCGAGACGAGGGCCGAGATCTTGGTTTTTGGTTCTCTTTTTGTGTCGAGCTCTCTGCCACTGAAGGTATGACTTCTTTGTCAATCTTTTTGGAGTGAAAATTCCAAATAACTATTTTATTGCCCCCACAGGTCAGCAGAAAACTATCTTTCCTTTGAGGCAGTATTGCTGTAATCATCTCCGTGTGAGCCGAAAGACTTTGAATCAATTTTGCCGAATGAATGTCATCTATTGAATGATGGATTGAAAAGTTTTATTTTACTAAATATAAAAACTGTTGTCTATGACTGAAATACCAACATTATAGGCCAGAATCATAGGAATAGTATTGGCCATGAATTTGGATTTTTATTTTAGATTTACTGATATTTAATTTATTAACAATTTTAAAATTATAGTTTTTATGGTTAGAAGTAATAGAAAGAGAGAGAAAACATAAATAACTAACATATGTGTAGTTTTCCGTCACCACAACCAAGAATACAGCGGCAGTTGTCCTCTGCAAAGCGTAAATATGATATGACAGCGCCAACACTATGGCCCTGAAGACAATGGACATCAGTGCCAGTGGTCAGAGCTCTGACATGTACTGAGTTGTCTTCGAGAGCGAGCAAAAGGAATGTGGAGTCGAGTGAGATATCCATATGCATTATAGGCTTATATAAAGTGATTTCATTGAGTATACAAAACGTCTCTAAACTCCAAACGGCAACCGAACAATCAGTAGAACCCGTGACAAAGACATCGTCTCCACTATTAACCCCCAAACAGGTAATCATTCCCTTGTGGTGTTCAAGTCGGGCCACGATATTACCCGTATTTAGATTGACGGCACAAACAGCCCCTATCTCTGAACCGCTGAGAATAATCTCTTCTGAATGTGTGATCACAACACAAAGTACTCCTGCGATGTGATGACTACGGAAGGCAAACAACCAATTCTTAATTAATTGATTATTCAGAGCTTAATGTAAACATGGAGTTAACCTGAGCCTATGTATTAATTTGCATGATACTTCATTCTCGAAATTGATTTCCCACAGATTCACGTTTGTGTCTTCGCTACCGGTTGTCAGCCATTTGCCCGAATCTGATATGTGAAGGCATGTTATGGTCGCCCGATGTCCTATATTTTTAAAATTAATATTGGCTTAAAATTTTCCCATTACTTAAGTGACTAAAGTTATTAAGTAATTAAAGATATACTTAAGGAATTGTATTTTTAAAATAAAAATTCAATTCAATACTTTAATGACTCATTTAAAGACATGAAGTAAAGTAAATAGATTGGACAATATATAAATTAATCAATTAAATTCCATTGTATTAACATGTAAATATTTAATTGTCTTCACAAAGTTAAACTAATAATTCGAAAGCAGTTTAATATTGTTTTCTTGTGCAATATATTTAATATAAATACTCATTTTTAAAAGTATATCTAAAGCGATCGTAATCACTTGGCCGAATATCACTTGGCCGAATATCACTTCTCCGAAATCTGAATAATTATTAATAATTAAAGACAATAAAATATTAATAGATAATCTTTATGATCTTGTATTAAAAACTTTAAATTTAACTCACAATTAGTACTCAGTATTATTAATTAAAAAGGAATTGATTGAAAATTTTTAAATCTAGACTATAATTAAATATAAAGACAAAAAAATTAAAAATGTACAATTAATATAAATTTCTATATAATATTTCATCTTATTTTATTTAAATTTATAGTAACATTAATATTATTATAAACTAAATTTATGGAACAATTTGTAAACTTTTTAATCATTAAGTTTTATTGTTCATTATTATCATTTCGGGAAAAATAGTTTCGGGGAAGTGAAGTATCCCATCTAAAAGAGTATTTAAAATATATATTTAGATAACATATGAAATCAAACAAATTTCTCTCTTTTATGTTTTGCCATAAATGAAAATCCTTTTAGTAAAATATTTTATTTTTAGACTTTCAAATTATTTGAAAGACCTTTCATTTGATGTGAACTATTAATTAAAGTAATAATCAATATCTGATAGAAATGCGTGATTAGAGTGCATAACGTAATTAATATAATCTGTTTAAATCATATTGTGGTACATATTAGATGAACAAGGTAGAGGCAAAACAAAATAACCTTTGAATAGAAATAATTTCAAAATGTTCACTCTTTGCTAGAAAAGGGTATTTTTTCTTCTTAATTTGTACCTGTCCTATAATTTTAAAACTCTCTCCCCTTTCCCGAAGATTCAAATATATTTTTAAATTTGTGAAAATTCTGTCCAAATTCATTTAGAATATACAACAATACGTCTGTGAGGAAATGTAAGGAATTCTACACTATATACCACATATACTCCATATAATCTGAGAGAAATATTTTGGAAATCACTTTAATTAAATAAAATTCACCCAACTTGGTAATCTCTTGATTATATAATATCATAGATTGAAGCAAAAATCCAATTAAGATACACTGAACTATGAATAGAGTTTTCTTATATAACAATATCGTGTCAATTGTCACGCAATTATGGGCAAAGATTAAATAAAATAGACAAAGAAGATATGTTATATTAATTTTATGGCTAAAAAATAGATAAAATTTTTATTAAACTGTAAAGGAAATGAAAATTAAAAAATTCATTATTAGATTTTAAACTAAAATAGGATTTATTTTATTTAGAAGATTATTTATAGAATTTGATGTAATTTAATAAAAATTATTTAGAGATTTATTAATATCAATTAAATTGAACTATAAATACAATCATCTCTCGATTGCAGGCAATGTTTCGATTATAAGAATATGAAGATTTAATTTATTCAAATAATTTTGAAGTTCTAAATAGTATTATATTAATTAGAAAGAACTACTTGCTGGTAAGCTTTAATAAAAGTTTTAGAGCACCCTTTCTATCATTGCGTTCAAATTGATTTCATTTGATTCTATTCTCAATTTATCATCTCTTCGTTAAATTTTTAAAAGCTTTGTTAAAAATAGCAAAATATTTTATAGCAATTATGTGATACTTCTTTTTTTTAAAAAAAGGATCAAGATTCTTACAAGTAGAATTAATTCAAAATAAATAATATATTTTAGTACTAACAGAGACCTTTTTAATATAATGGATATAATGTACTCCGATTTTTTTATATTTTGAGACTATGTTAACATGCTATCAATTCTATTCAGATTGTTTTTATTTAGGCTAAACACTTCAATCATAGACATTAGTTTTTATACGAATAAAATATGTCAAAGTATATAATCCTTCCTCTATTTATGTTAATAGGAGAAGTTCTTACTTGAATTTATGATACTAAGTAGTTGTGATTGTCAAACAGAAACTATTCAAAACTTAGTAATGTCTATGAAAGATAGATATACTGAAGCCATAGTCAATAATGTAAGTTATAGTCACTATTAAACTTTGTATTATTAAAATTTATAAAATTAATTTTTATATGGATGTAATAGAAACTATGCTTACATAGTCTCAAAATATAAGAAAATCGGAGTACCTTGCATTGCTTGCTAAACATAATGTTCAAATCTACTTGCCCTAAATAAATATTGTGCAAATCTCTTACATAAAAACAGAAACTATTTGACTAAAAATAACCTTATTTTAAAAATAATCTGCAAAATAACACAAAATTGCATAAAATGTGAGAAATAAGATAACATGGAAAAGTTGAATATTTCCTACATTTGTCTCATATTATTTACTGCTATAAAGTTTAATAATAATGTTGAATTGAATTGGGAGTCAAATAATTTCGCTCAAAGCAGTTCTGTTTCGCAACCAATCAATTCTCCATTCAATCGACAAACACTTTCTTTGAGTATCGAATTGAATGACTGCAAGCGATACTCGATTTACTTGAATGGCATATAAAATAAGTTCTATATTTTGAAGAATTTTATCAGGTTTTCAAAATAATAGAAGTCAATAGAATATATGACATAAAAAATATAAAGATTGTAAAATTAATACAAGAGAATAGATTTTAACTATTAATTAATATTAATTAATTTTCACAATTAAGACACAATATCTCTGACATCAAGACATCAATTATAAGTGAAGTTTAAAGTCTAATAATTAGTAAGACTTATAATTTGTGAATAATATAGTCTAATATGTGAACAACAAATGCGATAATAGTGTATAAATACCTTCAAGAGATTTAATGATTGACTTCGCGGGTAAATTAAAGAAGTGAAGCATTTTAGCCTCACATGCGATCAAATGTTGAGAATCAGGAGTAGAAACAGCTCTAGTGATGCTATTCCAGGTACAAGTGATCATCGCTACCTGTGGTGGTATTGGAAGGTTTAGCCATGAGTTGGAAGGGATTAAAATTGGCGATTGAAGAGTATTACACCAGTTATAGGTGTCGTTCACCAAAACAGTGAGACACGAGTCGATTTGGCTTATATTGCTTTCATTTGTTTGATTAGGTGTAGTGAAGGGTTTGAGCCACAGGAGTATCTCAATCGCTAATTGATTGGCGTCTTGTGAGACCACATGCACTGATTGTTTTGTCATATTATACAATAACTCTATTTCCCAGTCAAGTATCTGACTTCTGACTAAATCCAAAACACTTCTCAAATAGCTTATGGAATTTCCCTTAACTATAGTCATTAGGAAATCGATGTTTAGGATAGCGTTTTCCTTCAATTTGATTCGGTCTCCAGATTTTAATAAGTGATACCAGAGTTCGTCAGCTTCGCGAACCAGTTCTGTCTCTTTGCGAATACTGTTCGACTCGTGTAATGCCTTTTTAAAAAGAATTGGTTGAAAATGTTTTAGCAATGAGTTTTTGAAATCATGAGATTTAATCAATTCAAAAGTGTTTCTCCGAAATGAAAACTCGACAAAAGACTGTCTTTTTTTGCTTATATGGCAAAACCACTACTAACTCTTAACTAGTCTTAAATAAAAATATTCAGTTTGAAAATTGAAATTCAATTGAATTTTAGTCAGTGGTGCGCAGGGAATCCATTAAATCCAGAATATCGTGATGTTATATCTATATAAACTCAATATTCCGGTAGAATCGAAGAATTTTAATTAAATTTAAATATTAATCATGTTTTGTTCAGATTTTAAAGTTCATTCAATATTTGCAGAATCTTCGAAATCTATAAAAATTCAGTTGAATTCTAACAAAATCAGAGTTAGTATAACCTGTGCATCCCTGACCATATTGTCAAATGAATTCATTCTAAATATACAGTATATAATCAATTGCTTTATATTTTCTTAAATTTTCTGTTGATATAGACTTTTTTTGCACTGAATTTCTAATAAATTGAATGCAAAATAAAAAATGTTTTATATATAAATCATATGAAAGTTTGCGTTAAGTTTCTGAATCTAAAATAATCTCTGAATTACAACAAAATAAAGTAATGTTATATAAAAGATTTAGAAAATCAAATAAAAAAATGTTAGCTCTTCTCGATTCACACTTTTCTTGCTTTACTATTGATTATAAAATTGAAAAGAAATACTTTTATAATATAAAAATTAAAGTTTAATTGTATGCTTTAAGTTGTTGAATATTAATAAGTGAAGAATATTGTCTCAAAATTAATGAGTGATTGACTAAATAAGTTTGAAAAATCACAATAATATCATTTGATAAACTTCTTTCACGAATAAACTTCTATATTATTAAATAAAGTTAAAACTGTACTCATGCTATACACAGAAGTCTAACGCAAAAGACTGAGTCAGTCTGAAAATTTCCTGACAGTAGGGCACTGTATAAAAAAGGCAGTCTTTGAAAGTTCACTCTTAATCAATGATAATCTGAATAAAATCCTTGATTGGAATATTGAGATAAGTAATAAATGAAAAATAGTGATGCTTATTTGTTAAAAAAATGCTACGTTTTTATGTTAAGTACTGTATAATTCAAAAAAAGAAACATGATTAAATTTATTGAATCAATTAGTTTTAGAAATGAATGAATGGCTTAATTGAAAACGTTTACATTAAATTCCATATAACCTAACGATTATTATATTTATTTGCATTTTGTTATCACAATTGCATTAATTTTCATTTCTTTTATAGAGACTCTTAGTTTGACTTTTATGTTATATAAAATGCGAATTAAGTGCAAAACAATTTGAGCGCAAAACTAGTAATAAAAGAGCGAAAATCAGAACATTATTTGTCAGTTTTGTGAGAAAAGATGGAATAAATATAGGATTAATTCACTGAATAATATTGAGAGACACAGAGATTCCATTTAGAGTGATATCAACTTTTATCTAAAAGTCATGTAAAGGAGAAGACATTTGTGTCTAACAGAGAAACAGATCATTACCTCATTGAAGGCCGAGTGGAAAGCATTGGCCAATTCCTGATGTATAGCTCGCACTTTCTGGGGCTCATTTAGGTATCGGCGATGTATGGCATCACTTATGCATTGATTTTTCCAATTCAGATAACTTCTGCCCAAAACATAGTATTCCTTCCAAAGCGGACATAACTTTTCTTTAATTGCAAGCCATGTATTGACATTGGAGTCAATGGTCTCGTCGTTTACAACCAAATCAAAAATCTCTGCTTCTCTCAGACCATAACGAGTGCAACAAACAAATGAACAAATTTTGCGTATTATAGGCGAACCAAACCTCTCCTCCAAATCACTAATAGTATGAGAGACGACACCACTTATATCACAAGGAATTGCTGCTATACTCGGCTCATAGAAGGACTCCCATTCGGACAGTAGAGTACAGGACAAGAGATTGGCATAAAGTGGTGACGTATGGATCTGATTGAGGCCAGAGTTGGAAAAGCGTTCTCTAATCACAGACCACTGCTGTGCAGTTAGACTACGTTTTTCATCCCTTAGTTTGCACTGAAGGGTCGACACAAAACTGTTTGACGAAGAAATAGGTGTAAGTCTTATAAAATTGTCGCCACTTATTCTCGATCTCAACAGTGAGAGCACATCCTCTGCCTCTTCGGCCACCGAACAGATGAAGTGCACATTCGCCGGCAGATTGAATGGCATCCAACCCAACAGTGCTGTGGTTTGTGAGGACAACAAGAGGTGCAGATCGTCCAAAACGATTATTAGATCGGAGTTCTGTGCCGTTGTCTCAATCATTTTGAGCAAATCCTGAAACCAAATGGAAAGGGCGGACAACTCATAGCTAATAGCAGTTTGGGCTTCGAATCCAAACACAAGTGATATGTGAAGACATAGATTGCGTAACAGTTCTGATGTATAACTAGAACACGGACTCTGACCGATGTGTCGAACTAACCGAATCACTTCATCCCCGCCGACCAACCACTCCATTGAATATGTGAACACTTGTGACAGTAGTGTTGATTTGCCGACCCCTTCCTTGCCGGTGACCACAATGGGCGCGTGTCGGGCACTCGAATTGGCCGATACTATGAGTTTTTGGATTTGGAGAAGTGGAGCACAATCTGAGTCAAGGGATTGAGAGACACCTATAGAACTCATAATGTTTTTAAAATTACACAAATGTGAATGCGATTCACAAATAATTTCTGCCGGATATTCAAACGATAGTCTATTCAATTGATTCTCTATTGAAGTCTTTAAGCTATTGATTAGAGTTGTGCCAAACTTTTCTAAATAATCGCCGGGAAGTGTGTAAATAGTAGGTGTTGTTGACAGTTCCTCATTGTCGGCTTGATATGAATCACTGTCCCAAGAGATGCTGCAATACATAGAATACACACCTATTAAACAACTATAGAGTAATTTACATTTTTGTCTATAAATAACTGCTATTTCAAGAAATTCAACCAAATCTTTGCGAATATCTCTTCTGACAATTGCTTTAAGCGATAAAAAATGCTGTTATAACTTATAATAATTCATATGTACAGTACTGTACTTATCCTGAGACTTCAATTCTTCACAGACTAGTATTAAAATGTAGGTTTGCATACATTTTCAAAATATATAAATTATTAAGAAATTAAATCCAAAATACATAATTAGAACTAACTATAAATTAATTAAAGAGATGATTAAGTTAAAGCAGATTTTAAGAAATCATAATTATTGGGATTATTGATTAAAGTATTTTATTTTTATTATATACAATCTTGGAAAATAGTTTTTGCATTAGGTCTAAAGATGTTTGCCCAGACTCTGATTTTTATTGCACGATAACTGAACAATCAATGGTATTGAATTCAAATATTGCAAAAACTATTTTCCAAGATTGTATATCTTTGTCATCAGAATCTGGTTCTTAAATGTGCAGTTTCTGTTGGCAAAGTTGTGTCTAAATCAGAGATGGCCAAGGAGAGGGAGTATAGTCGAAATCCCCTGTAAATAATTTATTTTACTTCTTCTTTGCATTTTTCATTTATGGGTCAAAAGGGCTCATAAAGGTCAGGACCAGGCCTAGGCCCAAGTCCAGGTTGGTGAAATATTTACAGGCCGAGGCAATATTTTGAGCCTAGGCTCATGAAGCCCAGACTGGTGATTTTCGGGCCTGTGCTCATCAATAGTTATTAATAAATGATTAAAGTAAGGAATACAATTGAAATATGAAAATTGTATTTAAAATTTTTTTAATGCATGGTAATTTAGTTTAAAATTTGTATAAAGTTTACAAGCTAAATGAAATGTTTACATAAACTTGTGCTATTTTTTTATTAAATTTTCTAAAAATTTAAACTAAATCTTATCCTGTTTGCGATTGATCTAAACGAGTATAATTCCCAAAATTTCCTAATATTAAAAATATAATAAGCAAACAAGTGTTAATTAAAGTATGCAATTAAGTTTATTAATTTTTATCTCAGCTTTCAAAGAAGATTATATAATTGTTTCTTTCCAATCCGCCCCTCCCACCAATCAGAGTAATGAATGATATGAATTATAACTCACTTAAAATAATGAACATTTCCTCTTTTGAAGCCACAAATCACATCTTCAATTAGTTGACTAACGCCCTGAAGAGCTGATGGCGAGTATTCTATACCTGTGAGCGAACCACTGACTGGTGTCGTCGGCGTTACGTCGAAATATCGGGAAACGGATGCGTGACTGAAGTTTACTCCTATAAACCAATATATGGACGTTTAATTAGATAATAATTTACATAAAAGTGTAAATTAAGGAATAAGTGAGAGAAGAGAACAAAATAAAAACTTGAAACTTATACCTCATTTAGTTTTTTTCTATTATTTATTTAATTTTAAATTATATTTGAATTTCTCAGTCTATTAACTATTCTAGTGATAAAGAGTGTTATAAATTCAGTTTCTAAAAGTTTTACCCATTAATCCAATTAGCATTCACATTTGGCCAAAACTTTTATTTTAACAATTATTATTCAAAAATAAATAACAAAATAAGTCAAAGATCTAAAAAAGTTATTCCTCGCTAAACCCATTGTTAGAATATACGATTGAAAGTAAGGGTAAATAATTCTTATTTTCAAATCAAAAAATATATAGAAATAAAATCTTAAATTTTTTATTTGAAAAGTAAGTAAACCATAGGATTTATTATTGACTAAAGACCACAAATAAAAAATGGCAAACAATTCAGATTCAAGCGATGATGAGTTCTTTACGGCTTCAGAACCTTCAGATGATCAGTACCAATTAGCACTAGAGGACCAGCCGGAACCTTTGCTACCGCCTCAACCACACACTTTGGAATTGGCTCATGGATTCAAACCACCCGGTCGTGTAGATTACATCGACCACATTCGAAGTATGCCTCCACACCTCAGACCCATCATCGGTACTCCCGAACGGATTCTTACGCCGCGTTCGGATACAATTGATATTTCAATGAGAGTCGATCCCGAATATGCGGATCCGTTCGACGACCCCTGGATTACTGTTGCTGATCAATTCGACCTGAATAACGTGCCCACATCTGTGCGCTCCACAGGTCTTGACTACACAAGTATTTTAAAGCAAGAATTTCAGAGAAATCCAATCTTGAGGTTCGAGAATGAGATGTTTGCGTCGACTATAATCGGTTGGACTCAAGAAAACGGCCAAACGATGTTCGCCAACCGTTCAGATTTGGGAGACCTGACAGAGGATGTCGTGCCTATGACTGACACAATCTTTCCAGTGTTCGTAATGGGTGCACAAGAACTACCGGTGATTCCAACAGTGTTTAGAAAGGATATATTCGAGTACGACCCGGGACTCTACTTATGTCTAACGCAATACATTCACGGCTCATCGCCCGGAGTTTTCCAATGGAGCCAAGAGGTTGGGGGCCGTATCGCTGTTTACAAACACGACAATCTTACTCGATATAATGTGCAGACATTGGCCGCACAACTCCAGTATTATGTAGTCTTCTATGACTTCGACGAAGAGACTCAGAGTTATCTCAAACAATACTCAAATCCAGAGAAAGTGGACAGAATTCTGGACATACATAACACCGCTTATTATAGGTATGGTATGTATGCCGGGGGTCCTATTCCCTCTCTAGTCGATCAAAAGTATAGAAGACATAGAATTTGTTGGGATCAGCCCCTGACGGAAGGTATAGGCCCTGACTTTGGTTTTGGGTCAATGAAGGGTCGTTTTAGATATGACATCGATTACCAGCGCTTTTCGCGTAGAATCGGATATTTCTGTAGTAAAGGCGGTCTCCTATTTGCCAGTGAGATAAGGAAGTATAACACTGTCCTCTATTTCCATACTTTGCTTAAAGATTACACATATGTAATAGTGGACGGATACAGCACTTATTGCATATACTATACTATTGTCACAGGAAGTCAAACCCGAACTTACAGAAGTCCGGCCATTGGAAATCAATTGGCGCCACAAATGGTGATAATACCCGAAGGCGTCAATGGACTGGATATCCGCGAAAATCCAGACAACGAAATGTTACGCAATTCAGAACTCTTTTGTGAGAACCCAGGGCTTCCACCCATTGTCCTCAATTGGCAACAATTCCAAACTGATTTCATGGAGACAGCTGTCGCTCCTTATGGCGATGCTATGGCCAGAGAACCAGTCGAATTGGGAGGAATGATGGGCGTGGAGGGAGCAGAAGCAGCGCCTCAAGGAGAAGAGGGAGGAGTAGCTGATGCACCAACAGTTGGGATGCAAGAGAGGGGAACTGCTGAACCGGAACAGCCTGAAGGGATTGTTGTCAAACAAGTGATGAGAGCCAAAGACATTAATGATTATTGTTATGAAGGACTTGAATACACTCAGAGAAAGTATTTGTTTTCTTTATCCCAAAGACCGCTATTCTTCCCCAAAGAGCAGCAGTACATCGAGTATTGGAACGTCTTCTGCAGACTTCGTCGGGCAATACAAACGACACAACAAAATGATTTGTACTACTATTTGGGCACAATATCCAACTCCCATACACTCAGTCCTTTGCCCGGATTCAAGAAAAGACATCAATACAGTCGCACTTACTTTCATCCCCGACTCTTTCCCGTAGAAATCGATAGAAAACTGTACCCACATATCACTGAAGAAGAACACCAAAGGTCTAAAACAATGGCCGAAGAATTCGATGGTATTATGAGCAAAAATGTCGAATTCAAGGCAAAAGTCAAGAAATTGTACTTGCACAAACCAGATGAATTGTTCAATAGGGGAATCCTCTCAGATAGTAGGAAACGCATGTGGACCAAATTGGAGTGGGTTATTCCGCGAGAAAATCAATGATTCAAATGAACTAGTTGTTTGTCTCGGATTTGTTTTCCAATAAAGAAATTATTATTTGATTGTATATTAAAATCATTAAATTTTAATCGATTTCATTAGAAATGTTGTCTAAGCTTATAAACAATAATGCAGGAATGAGCAAGGTGGAGTTATATTGCCCGGAATAGCCTCGTGTTCATATTTCCTATATGTTTCTGTAGTTTCTGTTGGCAAAGCTGTATCTAAATTATAAATTGATTCTTGCAATTACTTGCAATAACAACAACAACCTAGCTAGTAAGTCTCATATTGAACATTTCCGATTTGTTCTTATGGTCTCAACCAATTGAAATTCATTTCAGGTTATGTTGAAATACAGAATATACTATACTATACGGTATATTCAATGCTTTCTATAATTTTCTAGAAGTTCTTTTCACATAATTTAAAGACAATTTAAGCGAATATAATATAAATAAAAATAAATAATGAATAAAAATATAATTAAAAATGAAATAAACCTTCAAATTGTCTAATAAAGCAGAGAAGTCTATCGGAATAGTGGCTCGAGTTGTGTGTCTTAACTAATTTCAAGGCGTGAAGTATCTGTCGGTGAACTGCAGATAAGACGGGCTCAAAGTTTTCGCTGAGAATGCCCTCCCTTTGGGCCACTTTAGCCCCGTATTCAACAATTTTAGTGATGTGTTCGATCTCTTCCTCGTATTGACGCGATGTTCTCCTAGGCTTTATCAGTGCGTATTGGGCTGAGGGCTGTATGTTCTCGTTCTCCCGATAACAATGATTCAGTAGCGACACATCTCCCAGTCCGGCCTCATTAGCCACAGAAAATATGTGCTTAAAGTCACTTGAATTGATACACGTGGGCAATGCCACCGGTTTGTACTTATGCCCAATTAGACACTGCAATCACAATAGATATACTTTATTACAATATTACTGTATTTCAGGTTCTTTTTTATTTTGTTTTAATATAAAAAAATCGAGGAATAAAAATTAAAACAGAAGTGAAAAGGATTGAAAGGATTGTAGGAAAAGAGTGGGTCTATAGTCAAAAATTTGCCAAAATGACAGTTTCTATGAATTTGATAAAAATATAGGGATTTCTGAATTTGCTTTCCTCTAATTTTGGGAAACCAGAGACCTTCCATTTATTATTTCCAGAATATTAAAACCTACTTTTTATACCCCCTTAGGATTTTGAGTGAAATTTGCTATTTTGCATCTCCTTATTACATAATCACTAGAAGGGCAGTAACAATATCATAAATTAATAATTAGGAATAAAACACTCCAATTTTATCGTTCATATAATTACGCCTGACTATTGTTTGTAGTCAAGCTCGGCCGATACAGAGGGTGTATTCTAAATGCTCAAAATCCAGTGCACATAATAATTAGCATAATTTGAAAAATGCAAAGGAGGGAGAATTAGGTAAAATTTTTAAAAATTGCCTATAGCTCAAAAAGTCGATGGTTTTATAAAATTTTCGAGACAGGATGTTATTTTGACTACACCCCCTCATTGCCCCTGATATATGATTAACCCCAAAAGTCAAATGAAGAAATCTAAAATGTTTATTAAAATAATATCAGGTAATTTAAAAATCGCATAAAAATTCAGACACAAATAATTTATTCCGATTAGAGATCGTAATCATATTTTGGATTTCTTCGATTTTAATTTTGTTTTGTTTTGTTTTTTGTTTCTTTTTTTTGCTAATGTTTACAAATGATACGAAATATTGCAAACTATTATACTATTATTTGTTAATATGTTGTAGTATTAAATCATATTTTATTAATGTTTGCTTTAACTTTTCTTTTTAATGCCGTAGAATATTCTTTAGCGATTCAAGACTTTAGTATAATATTAGAGCTCAAAGTTATGAAAAAATCGCTTGGAATTTTGTTATCGTATTCAATTTACTTTTAATAAGTAGTACTCTAAACAATTTTGAAATAATATTCATATCTGAATATCATTCGCATAAAAATTTTGAACTCATTTTTGAACAAATAAAATATTTAGAATAATAGCATATATGGTATATTAAAATTCAAATGATTTTATATTCATTTTTAAAATATTTTTATACTGTCATAAAAAGTTATACATGTGATTGCTAGAATAAATCTAAACTGTAAAATTCATGAAGTTACAACTAGTTTTCCCTATACTGTGAACTTTACAGCTTATACTCAAGTGTAAAGCATAGTAACCATCAAATGATTTTGGATAAAGATTTCTATATAGTTTTCAATTATTTAAATTTTTGATAAAATTCAAAATTTCTCTTTGATTATATTCATTTTTTATAGATTATGAAGATATATATCCGATTTTAGACATTTAGAATATTTAAACTTCAAAAAATAATATATACTAATAAAAATATATGTAAAGCTTTGGATTGAGTCAATACATTACTGTCGTAGTTATGCATAAATAATAAATTAGTTTTGGATTCTTTTTGACAGTTCCTACATTTAATATATGTTATACTACTAGTGCTTCTCCATTGGAAGGGCGAAAAATCTAACAGATTCTGTATTAAACTTTCCACTATTTTTTCTACACTTCTATTCTCTTAAGATTTCACTCAATTCTTACGATAAGACACTTTTTATATTTGTTTTATTCATATAATAGATAATTGGAAAGAAAAGAAGTCTCACATAAGTTATTCACAACATTTCAAAATAAGATGTAATGCATGGAAATTAATCATTTAATTTAGAATTTGACAAGTTATTTTAACAGAAGTTCTCTTGAATTCAGATTCACTATAGATTACACTAAAGAAATTTACAAATCTCTAAAGTTTTTTTTATTACTCTCTCGAAAAAGTAAAAAGGTAATTCTTTAGATAAACAGATTTTTTCACGACAAAAAAACTAGATAGAAGACAAAAATATTTCTCAAAATCATAGGAGTGGACATATTTTTGAAATAAAAAAATGTAATTTATCTTTATTATTCTCTTATAGTTAATTTAATAATTATAAGTTATTCTATTTGATCAGGAGTGTCCATGCTTAATCGTTTTAAGGGGTATAAATAGAGTAAAGTGACTATCTTTCTGGTTAAAAACTGATATTAAACAATAAAATTTGGTGATATCGGTGGCGATACAGCAATGAGTTATGATTGTAATTTTTATTTGGTATTTAACCTGTAAAATATTTAATTAATCTAATATCAAATTATTGCGAATTTTATGAAAACATATTAGAGTAATAACATTTCTGAGAAGTCACCATAGGGTTAATTGTATAATAAAGAGATTAGAATGGATAAAAAACTAAATTAATATCAAATTAATTATAGAAATAAAATATTAATTAATTTTAATTAACTTAATTTTGTCAAAGTCTGCAATTTATACTTTGTCATTGTATTGTATTATATAGTGTTTTATTCTGTATTGAAATAATTTGTACGGCATTTAGAAATAATGAGAAGGTATTAATTGGACATTAGAATAGCTGAAATAATATATGTTTTGAACACATACCAAGAAAAAGGTAGAGAAGGACTGTCGATAACAATCTTCAATTTCCTGTAACTGTAGTGCAAATTCGTGCGGATTTACAGAATCAGTATTGCTTTGATAGAGTAGGTGTGCCGGCGATGGCGAATGTGGTGCAGATGAACGATGTTGTGATGTATTTGTGTCCAAATATGTCGATGAATGAGATCTCGGAAGTTCGCATTTCCATTGAGAATCGATTACCAGCAGATCGAGTGCCTGACTATTGCAGTATCGCTGGATCTCAGGTATCACCACATCGTGGATATGACGTCTCTCGCAGTCAAAGTCTAACAAAATATAAGTACAGAATAAATGTGCAAAAGTTTTGTAACAATACTATAGGCAAATACGAATCTCGTTCAGAAAACGCTATGATTTATATAGAATTTGAAATATTTAGCGAAACAAAAGTTTTTTTTTGCAACATTCATATTTTTGAAAGCTTAAAATATTTCTCCCAAAATAACTTCGTACTGTATATACTCTATATTTCTTAAATATGAATTTTATCGATCAAAGATACAGAATCACTGAGTTTTTATATTTCAATGAATTATATAAAAATTCAATCGAAATTCAACTGAATTTTATTTTATTTTTTAGAGTACGTTATGTTATATTTAATATAAAGAGAAATATGCTTTAAGAACTTCACTAAATTGTACAATTGTCAACTGTTTATTGTTGCTTGCGAAGCTGTATATTAGAAAAGTTTAACAATCCAAGAACTGTAATTGTACATTTCAATTTTTGTATAGATATTAAGATTTTTATTCCAATGATTAATGATAGTTGATTTGGAACCATAAAATATGAAAAATACTTTTACTGATGTTCAACAAGTGATAGTTTACTTTTGTATTTTACATTAATTTCTTGAACATTAGTAAAGGAATGAACAGCATCTTCTAACTTTTTTTCTGACTAACTAAACAAAATTTTAAGTTATAAATCGTAAACAAAAGTTTATAACATAAATCATTTCGATAAACCTATTCCTTAAATAAAATTTAAATTTAAAATTAAAATATCAAGTTAAAACTGCATATAATTCGTGAAATGCAGTGAAGTTTAGTCATATGATAAAGCATATTTCTATTAATGTTAGTTATATTCTCAAAACGAGCTCAAAGGGATTCACTACTTATACTATACTCACAAAAATTGAATTTCTATGTGAAAGAACAGAAAGAAAAAATCTTTCTTGAATCCGATTTTTTTCTTCAATTTTTTATGTCTAAAAATTCAATATTATATTTGAGGTTAAAATGAATTCTATTAAAGATTATTTCTTTCGAAAGAATATGTTTTATATAAAAAAAAGAGAATTTCGATTATATATTGATGACACCAATGAATTAGTTAAAAGAGAAATTTAAATATTGAAACATTTCTCAAATATTTGCTCAAAATATTAGTTCTCAACAATACTTAATTTATAAGTTATTACTTGTTTTAATTTTTTGGTTAAATTCATATATACTAACATAGATTCTAAATTCTCATAACAAACAATTATGCAAATTATATCCAATTATTAGTCTATTTTATGTATTTAATGTTCATTTGAAATAAATAAACTAAAATTACATCCATATAAAAATTTTAAATTACTATTGAGTTCTCATTATAATAAACGGCGGGTAAATGCATGTTAAATCTGTTAACAGCTTTGAGTCTTTAGTATAGCTTAACCTAGTTTAAATAAAAAGACAGTATTTTTTAATTAGTATCTTATTGTTCAAAATCCACTTTAATTGTGATTATTATAACAAGGATTTAATTGAAATAAGGATTTAAAAATAACTTATATGGAAATTTTTAAAAATATAATATTGTAAAATTTTATATTCTTCACAAATTCATATCTTTTAGGATATTATAAATTCAATTCTTAACATAAAAATCTCAATAACAAGTAAAAAGTATGGCTTCAATTCTTGTTGGAATTGGTTCTTATATGAATAAATATTAAATAACTTATATTAAATTTTAAAGTAAAAGATAAAATTCTTCTAAACAACCTAATTGTCTCCCTGTAGCTATAAAAATGGTTAAATCGATAAAAATAATGTCTATTTTAGAGCTAAAAATTCAAAAGAAATTTTGTTTTCATATTATACAGAATTAATGATTGAATAGTTTTTCGTAGAAAATGCATATAAAACCAGACATAAATACTATTAAAAGAATAGAAATCATTAGCATAGATGCCCAAGGTTGAAAATGCTGGATAGTGTTATTTTATGTTGAGAGCTTTGGAAAAGGTATTATGTTTGGAGAGAGTGTTTTGTGATTATTTTGTTCAATTTGGTCCAAATCAATGTTGGTATTGAAAAAAATTACAGAATTTAAACAAAATTCTGATGTTTTATAAAACAGAATTTCAACATATTTAACAAGAATCTAAAATAACTTGGTCAATTTCCACAAAATTTTACAGAATTTCAATTTTTCCTAAAGTTTTTTGCGGAGGGGGGGGGGGTAATAAAATTCAGCCTCGCTCACTGTTTAGGATTATTCTTTTTCCTGTGATTTGGTAGTGGGGTATGCCTGGCTTTACCTCTCCCTTGGGTATCTCTGAATCATTAGTTACTGAAAAATTAAAAAAGAAACAGAACAAAATGCGAAAAAATTTTAAGACATGCTATCTTATGATTATCATTCATCTATACATTCTATGTCTTCTAAATATATTTTTTATATTTAAATATATTTTTGAAAAGGTTTTTTATTTTAAAAAAATTACTTTTATTTTCAAAGCAATATTAAGGGAGAAAATAATAAAATTTATGTATTTTCAGGCAATTATTATTTGGTTCGTTAGTTTTATGTGTTCTCTCCAGTCCTGTAAAAAACATGCAAACGATTAACTAATGAAATCAAATGTAAACTTCTGTTCACTAAAGCGTTATTTATTTTGACAGAATTTTTTTTTCTTTTTACCGATTAAATGTTAAGAATGTCTTGAATTTGAGCCAGAATTAGCTGAATTTAGTGGAAAAGAAAGTGTTGGTTGAAATATAAAGCTTTAGTTTCTTTTAATTTATGGCACAAATCTAATAAACATAACAGTTATCTTAACTATTGGTACTCAACTTGAAATGTATACTCATTTTAGGTAAAACTTTTATAAAACCAATTGATATAATAATTGCTGAAAATAATTCGAAGTCTGTATTTGAAATAATGGTAAATAACTGAATGTAATTTAAAAACAAGCAAAAAACAATCAATCTATTTGGAAGCCTAGATAACAATTTAGATCTAACGTAATTGGCCAAAGTTGATAACTATTGATTGGGTAAGGGATTCATTGAGAATTTCTATGATTAATAAAATTGAAAATCATCATGATTAATTTTAATTTTGAATTAGATTTAAATAATTATTTTTCTTAATATAGGAGAATATAAATATTTAATTGAATATTGCTATTTGTCTTCAGATTCACTGTTAAATTATCTATTTTTGTCTTTTATAGATAGCAAATAATTAGAGCCCAAACTATATTCAGTTATTTATTTTATAACTGAATTCCATTCTATTCATAGAACGTCCGACCCTTTCTGTCATTTATGAGAAATATTCTATAAACTAACAGTACTTAAAAACTTTGACATGTAAATTCTGAACATATAATATCTGTAAAATAAAATATTTAATAGAACATCAAGAATTGAGTGAGACTTTGCCACAAAACTATCATTAACTTCACTGCAATGCATGTCTGAATCACTATTTCTCGAGCATTTGATTAAATGAATTATAGAATATTTTAATACATTTGAGTTATAATAAAATAAATTGATTTCAGAATACAGTAATAAATAGAAATTAAGAAAAAAGATGAAGAAAATACTTGAAATTCGGTTAATCTATTTATAGCACAAAAGTTTTTCATCATTTTTAATGAACAGAGACTATAACCTTATTTTCTAAGCAAACAAATACATAATATTTATTTAATTTTGTTACACATTTTTCAGATCTGTTTAACAGAATAATTAATGAAAATAATCTGGAGATTAGAAAAATATTTCTGAGACATGAAGTGATGATAACTTTGTGGATATATTAATACAATTCATGCAAAATTGATTCCTTAACTACAAGTGTAAGGCACTGACCAAAGTGTATGGAAACTAAACATAAATATAAATTGAATCCATATTTCGATACATACCTGCTTTAGTCGAACTGATGAATAATTTAATCACTCTTGAGGGCGGATCGGGGAAACCTTTAGTAATATTACCATGCAGAATTGCGTGCAATATCTCGTTCGGGTCAGGAACTGTCGATGCACTTGACGTTGACATTGTTTTTTACATGTGTTGACTCAATTAGTTTGTTCAATTATTATAGAAAATCAATATATTATACCATTTCTTTAGTTTTGTTGTTTCTGTGAATTCTAAAGAATAAAAAGAAAAGAAATTTCTAAAAATTCAATTTTTTATATTCAGAAATGATATTATTTAGCAATGATTTTTGTAAAATAATAATTTTTTATTCAAGAGCGCATATAACTACCAATTTTGAATTTAAACATTTTCTCTGCTTTTTTGAAAAACAAATATTTGATATAAAAGTTTTGATTTGAGAAAATGTTAATTTTAAAAGATAGAGTAGTATTATTGGCATAACATATAAAATTCTTTACTTATTCTTTATTTATTTTTTTATATTTAAGTGAGACTCGAATAGATAGCAGTGTCCAATGAAGTAATAATACTGTAATAACACTGAGAGTCGGCTATTCTCTACAAATAATCTGTGCATTTGATGCGTTACTCTAATATTGGCTAAATTACATTTAGTCCAGCGTTTTAGATATGACATCAAAGGATATCTACTGTTAAGGTATAATATAACGAGAATATAGTCGACTATTTTTCTCCTAAATTGTATGCTTTATGTAAGTTATCCTTAAATCAAGAATACAGTGAATGCAATAGAGCACAAATAGACGACTGTCCAAAGATGTATAGAGAACAGGATAGACATATAGTGGCTGTGATAATAGAAAGTGCTGTCGTACACAAGAAATCACTCATTAAAAACATAAAAATCCTTTTCATCATTGCTTAACGAATGGCTTGTTTTATTGAGAAAACTATCATTTTATTTCATCTAAAGGTCATCAGAAGCTACAAAATTTATATAACAATTGATATAAACGTAATAACAATAACACTTCAATTACGTAATTCATTCAATTACTAAATTATTTCAATTTTATTTCTTCACCTATTCTGTGGAAAAGCGAATTACACTATCGTTAAGGTTTAAAATAGATATTGTAAATACCAGAGGAGTGACCAAAATCTACCCTTATTTTATTCTTCTCTAATAATAATAAAATGAAATTATTTTCTAAAAATGATAATAAACCGATTTATATATTCAACAAACATTTGGACTTTCATTACGACCTGAGTATAAGATTAAGGGGGAGAAAAAAGAGATTGAAAGAATCATTTATTCATTAAGTTAAATGTGAATTACAGTATAAAATTAACAGTAATTCATTGATTTATGCATTGATATGTATATTAATTTTATATTGAAATTCACATTAAGCCTAATGAAAAAATAATTTACATTTCAATCTCCTCATTAATCTTATACTTAAGTCGTAAAAATGTAGACATATGTGAAACTTTAAAATCAAAAAAGAATTGAATCCATGACAATGCCATGGCTAGAATAATAGGTTGACAATCTTTGTCATATTTTATAAGGAAAATATAATAAGAATAACAGAGTCTATAATTGAAATTGAAAATCTAGATTGAAATCTAGAACTGAGAAATTATTTTGGCTCTAATTGAGTTTTATTATTAACAATTATTGATTTTTACAATTTGAATACTGTATTAAAAATAATTCATAAAATAAGGATTGAATAAAGTAGGGATGGACAATGAACTCAAAATCAGGGGGATATAGGCTACTGATAAGAGCCTAAAAGTCAGAGGGAGTTTAGAGGGGGGTATTTTGAATCACAAGATCGTGCAAAATTTATTTAAAAAAGATATAATTTATGACGTAATTTAACAGGATTTCGACCAATTCTGTAAGAATTTAATAGAATTTGTCAGAATTTGACAGAATTTAGGCAAAATTCTGTTATTTTTCTAGAAATTTACAGAAATTTAAATATTCTTAAAAAAGGCGCTTGGGAGGGGGGGTATTACTCAAATTTTTAAAGGGGGTTCATCACAGGGGGTATTTTGGTCATTTTTCGAAGACAGGGATATTTTGGCTATATATCGTATTATTGTCCATCCCTAGAATAAAGTTTGGATTAAATAATAATCATCGACATACAGTATAGTTTTGATCATCAACTGTCTTTGTAATGGGTGTCATTCAAATATTTTAGTATTGGATTTAATAACAAAATTATTGGAATAATAATATATCTTATAGAATTTGTTTAGGTACTAAAATATAATTGTAACAGTTGAAAATAAATAATATGTTAAGAATGGACAATATAGATTAAGTTAAAGGAATTGGTCACTGATTAGAAAATCAAAATGTCAACGGGTTTAGAGTAGGGTATTATTAGTCACAATTGTTGGATAATATCGGAAAATATTAGTAACATGTATATTACGAACATCTCAGAAGTTATCAGTGAAGTTGTTAATTTTAATTTATCTTGAAAAAAATATTAATATTAATATTACTTTTTACAATTTTTTCTTTTGTTTCTTATCAAAGTCTCTATCAAAATTCAGGGTTTGCTAATGAAAATAATGAATAATAAAGAAAAAAAACTTTTACTGTTTTAATTTTAACTGTTGGTCTTATTTTATATAATTTAATGATTTTGAGTCTCTATTGGAATATTCATGATATCATTAATATTTTCAGAGTTATATTAAACTCACATTTCTAGACACTCATTCATTACCATTTAATTATTCTTGTCCTTTTCTGAATTGTACTCTATGTCAGACGTGCAATGTGTGGCATAAGCTTAGTCTTAGAGTCAATTTACGTGGAATAGACTCTTGACTGTCATTTTATGATAAAATAAATTTTTGAAAATGCCAATTTAATTAAAATTTGAAATATCAATTATACCATCAAACTCCTAGATAACAAATATTTGAAAACAGAGATACGAATATTAAAAAGATATTTAAATTATATTTTATGAATTATTAGTTTCTTTAAAAAAAAGAAACTTACATTTATGAATTCATTATTTTAGCTAATTTTGAATAACGCGATGATATTTTTATATTAATTAATAGCATTAAAATTTTAACATAATTTTTTTAATCGATTTTATAATTAAATTGAATTAAATGCTCATTTTTAATGAAAGAAAATTTTTCACAATATAAGAGGAACTTTCAATTGAATTTTAATTTAATATTTAAAATTTAAGAAAAATAATTAAAAAACTTATTATTTTTTCCATTTATTAAAAATTTCACAAGTTAATTGAAGTAAATATGTTTTTCCAGGCCAAGAAAAATATTTATAATACAATAAAGAGCTGATAGAACCCATTCTTTTTTGATAAAAATATTGCATTGAATCAGAAGAACTTATACTAAATCATAGGTTCGAATAGAGTAGATTCAGATTTTTATCAAAAAAATATGAGCTTTATCACTGATACAAAACATAAAAAAGAGATAAGTGAAAATAATAGTAGGCAAGTATGGTTTTATACAAAATTTCTAAAGCTATTAGTATAATCAAGGCTTCTGACAGTCAGGGATTTTTAGAAGATATACAAACTCTTTCTCATTAAAGAAATGTCATGAAACTAGTGTGTACAGTAGAGGAAATTTAATTTGGACAGAGCAGTGATTTATTTTTACTCATTAGCTTTGAGTTTTTATATTTGATAATCTGTGACCGACAGCCAAATATTAATTTGAATGCAAACTTAGTCAATCGTACGAACACATTATATCAAATTTTTATATTGAATTAAGATCGGTCAAAAATTAGTCAAATATAAAAACTCAAAGTAAATAAACCTTTGCTCTGTTCAATTTTAACTTTTCTCTACTTTATATTAATATAGGTTCATTCATTTTTCCAATGGTTTTTCTGTGACATAACTATATTTTATTTTAAGTAAACTTGTATTTAAAACATATAGTACTCGAATGTGCAGTGACACGCAATGCGTCAGTTTACTTATGTACCCTCTATCAGAAGTAGGGGTGCGCAAAGGTCGAAAAGTCAGGGGGTATAGGGTACTGATAAGAGCCTCAAAATCACAGGTAGTATAGGGTGGGGTATTTTTCAGCCATTATATTCTTGCAGAATTTAATTAAAAATTATATAATATAACAGAATTTGACTAAATTTCTTCAAATACGGCGCCTACGGGGGTTGTCATTTTTCTCAAATTCAGGGGGGGGGGAGTATTTTAATAATTTGTCTGAGACAGGGTGTATTTTAGCTATCCCTCATTGCACATCCCTAATCAGTAGATATGAGTATAATACTTTTCGACTCAGTTAGCCAAAACTCTTATCTAGCTTATCTGTTCAAATTTTAATTTTCTACGAATTTTATATAAATTAGATATTAATTTTAATATCGTATATAAATATAATCTATAATTATATCTACCTCTAAGCTATTGATTTTGTGCTTCCATCCACTCCTACACAGAGTTTTTAATCAAAAATAATTAGAGTAAAAGATTCTATTCAATTCATTCTTTCTGGCAATACCTCTCCCTTTTTATTGCACATAATAAAAAGCACAAACATATAAATATTCTATTTCTTAAAACGAAATATAAAGCACATATAGTTTTCCGCCCAAACCTATTGTCAAGTGTTGTCGGTTTCAAATATAAAAGAGTGATATTTTTTTTCTTTGCCTCAAAATATTATGAATTGGTCTGTAATTCATATTAATTATAAGTCACTGTTAGAGCTGTTGAGAACAATGTTTTATCACATATTAATCACATTAATAACAATATTATATTTGTCTTTTTGAAAATCAATTGAAAGCACAGGTAATTTACACTTGAATCAAGCGAATGCCCGAAAATACATTAACATTTAATAAAAGCTTATTAACTGAAATGTTATACCTTTTTTGCTTTGTATAGTATTATATTTCATGCAATTAATAATACAATTCTGTAATTAAGATTAGATTCTAAACTATTTTATTTAAAAAGATTAATGTATTTCACAATATATGTCTGACTTTTAAAAATGGGACTAAAATTCAATTTTAATAATTGAACAAAAATTCAAGTCGTGTTCTCTTATTTGTTCACTAAAAAATATATATAATTTCCCCTTTGGTTTAGTCAAATGGGAAATCGTTTAGATTTAAAGGTTGAGAATATGTAAAAAAATATTTCAAAGGACTAATAATTTAGTGAAAACCAGAATAATTCAAATTATAAAACCTGTGTTTCACACGATGTCTAACAGTCGGATATTATTTAAAAACATTCAGAATTAAAGAGAGAAAGAGGGAGAGAGGGAGGGGTATCCACAATTGTTTTGTTTTATAATTTAAACTCAAATCAACTACAGTATTGACTCGTTGTAGATATCCGCGAAGTGATACAATAGAGTATTTTATTATATATTTTACACTGTACCGTATGATATAAAAACTTGATTCACCATTTCAAAAACTGACGTTTAGTAGAACGGCTAAGAATAATGCAAAGAAGTTGATAGTTCTTGAGATACAGTATTTAAATAAAACATTTTTATCAACTTATAAACAAAAGTCGTTTTGCACAAAAATTTAAACTGATTAGAAGGGAAGAACAACCAGGTTAAAAACAGAATATTCTGCTTACCGCCAAAAATATTTGACCTATCCCACCGCAGTCTCTCAACATGCTCAAAATTCAAATTAAACTCAAACAATTTATTATTGGCAAATGATGCCTTGAAATCATTTTAAAAGACGAATAACATCTTTAGCTATATTTTCATATTAACAATTGACAATTTAGAAATTTCTGGTATCTGTTGTTTTCTGTATCAGCTTTAGAATATTTCGTACACTTAGTACTGTATAGTAAAAATGATATTAAACTTAGTATTCAATATATTCTTTAGTTTTATTTCTTTGATTGTATTCATGAGTATTAGAGTTTATCCTTTACTCTATGTGTGATTTATATTATAAATAAATCAAAATCTTTAGAAAACATTTTTTCAATAATCATATGGAGACTAATAAAAATCCATCAGCTTATTAGTGAATATATAGACCAAATATAGAGCATTATTTATATGGAAAAATTCACATTACTTTTAAAATTTCTATTCATAAAAAATTGATAAATATTTGAAAGAGAGAAGCGCTTAAAGCAAAATAAGCATTCAATCATTCTTTTTTGATACTCAACCATAAAGAGTAATAGAGAGTACAGAAATTGTACTTAAGTCAAAATATTTTGAATAAAAAATTTATAGTAAACCACAGAAAGAAATAAGAAATTCTTGTTAAGGATATTCAGTTTCTTCAACAATAAAGGAAAAGTTCTTTATTAGTTTGAGTTATAATCAGTTTATTTACTATCAAATTAGCTTGCTACAATAAATTATGGAAATAAAATATTATGCATTTGCATATTATATCATCAATAATTTTATGGCATTTAGAACATTAAGATTAATATTTTCAGATTATTGCTAATATATTTATATTAAATTATTATTTTTAATGTTAATTCTTATTAAGTCTTGCTTATTTTTTAGTACTTTCCCATATCTTACTATAGTTAGAGTAAACTAATTTTAATTCAGATATTGTTCTTATAATTTATTTATATTCGTTTATATATTTAGACAGTTATTCTCATTAGTTTTCGCAAATAGACTAATGTTATATAATGGAGACTGAAATGAAAGTTTGTTTTGCATATTATGACTCCAACACTATTTGATATCAAGAATTGCGAATAAACAAAATCAATAAAACATCAGTGCATAAGCGATGTTGTTGTTATGTGACTCTTATATTATGGAAATTTCATACAATACTGTAATTGTGAGACATATCTCTCAAATCTACTTTTGTTAAACATTGAAAGCGATTGAAATATTTTTAATTAACTCTTTCTGTCAATAAAAGTACAAACGAAATAATGAAAGAGCAAAGAGAGAGGGAATGAATCGACAATTTTAGTATATCTCCAATGAATGCGCAAAGTCTTAATTAACACACAGGTATGAGTTGATGACTTTCAGTGAGTGTCTCGATGATGGAATTGAAGTAAGGTTATTTTCACATTGATTTGCCAAATCTGATTAACCATAAATTGTTTATTCTTAAGAATTATTGAAATTCTTGATATAGAATAATTGGAATAACTCGAGAACAGACATTGTCTACAGTAGTATCATTTGATAAATTCAACCAGATGCTTTATTCATGCTTAGGAAATATCAAATATCACTTAGAATTTGACGATAAAAGATAATATTTTCAAATTTCATCCTTGAATTCGAACTTTCTTTGTATACACGAGCTTAAGGTAGTTATGATATAAGACCATAGGGATTAAACACAATTATGCCCTTCCCATTTAATATTTCATCTTACATTCTCCGTAGTAATAGTATTTATATAAACCTCTTGTTAGTTGTAATTATTCAGTAATTTATACGAGACATACAATGAGTTGAATCTTATATTTAAGTCAACTTAAATGAAGTAAACATTCTTAACATTGTTTGAAGCAATTTATTGATTGAATGGTTTCAGTTATAAATAGAAACAAATTGGACTTAATGTTCAGTTATAATAACAAATTGTATAAAAATACTGAAACCAGACTATTTTATATACTCTGAATGCAAATTAAATAATCTTTTGATGAAATGCTTAATATTTAAAATAATGAAAATGTTTTTAAAAATTGAATTGAATTATATTTCAAAATACTATTAAAATATCCAATACCTAATTAGAGTATTAATAAAAATTCTATAAATAAATTCCTTAATTTATTCCATAATAAATAATTTATTAGAGAATTACATTTGAAGCCAACTATAATAGTATAATGAAATTGATTTTCAACAAAAGCTCAATTTTTGAGAAGACATTAAAGTCTATAAAATTGATACTAATTTTCTTTCAAAAGACTTTCTATGCTATCAAACATTTTACTGAAGACAAACGGAATAATATTATAGAATATTATACTATTTATATATAGAATTCTGGAATGATTTCTCTGAGACATGATATAGATTGACATTTTCTGCCATCAATTCAATAGCAAATAACAGTTATTTTATTCAAAAACAATTTCAAATAGTCTGACAAAAAGGTATCCAAAAATAATAATTTTGAAATTCAGTATATTTATTGATACGTTTTTGGTCTATAAATACAGTAGCGAAACATTTTCAGTGCATTGAATTTTAGATTTTGAAAATGTGTTTTATTTTTTTTTTGGCGAAAATAAAAATCATTGACGCGTTTTACAAAATAAAGTCAATAGAATTAGTGCTGCCTTAATAGCAGTGGGCAGTTGACTGATATATACTATTTTATTGAAACACTTTTTATGTCAATTATTTAATTCAATGGACTGACACAATAAAATTTTTCTTCCGATTCACAAACAAATTGATTTAACAAATATATTTATTATAATCAAGAAAAAATCTTTTTCAATAATCTATTTCAGTATTCCATCCATCTATTTAATAGTAATATAAAATGAAAAAAATATTATTAAACATATAAAAATTATTATTTTTGAATAAAATAAATTTTTAATGATATTTTCTTATGGTTTTAGTAATTTATTAAATTCATTGAAAAATTGAGTTAAACATAAACTTGTTTAATTTTTTCTTCAGATTTAAAAAATTCAGGAGTTTTAATAAAATAGTTTAAATAGCATTTTATATAAACTCATCATATTTTATTTCTGCACAGCAAGTAGAAGTGCACTTTAATGTTATTATATCTGATTAATCTTTGAACGATAGCCAAATGAAATGAAAACTTAGTCACTGATAGAAACTTTTTATTACATTTTTATTTCAAATTATTTTATATTTAAATTAAGCTATCGGTAGCAAAATTGCCAAATAATATAAAATAAAGCGAAACACTAAAAGTGCACGTCTACTAGCTGTACAGAAATAAAATATGATGAGTTTATATTCATAATTATTTCAAAAAAGTCATTATTTTAATGATTATTTCATATAATGATGAATATTTTTTAAAAATTTCAGTGGAATAACAGAGAAATAAAATATTAATATCCTTTCAAAACAACTATAAAATCCTAATATTTCTAAAGCTTTTTATTTTACTATAAAAAGAGAATTATTTTAAAAGAAAATGTTTTTTCAACAAAATTAACGATAAGATGAGAAAATAATAGATTTCAAAAGTTTTTTTAGTTTATGTCAAATTAATTTCTCAAAACGAAATGATTGGGAATAAGAAAAATAAATTTTGTCGATCAATGGAGCAGAAGTGGGTTTCCCTGTGTTTAGTACTGAAGGCACAAATTGGTAGTGATTTTTGAAAACTTTCTATTCTTATAGACATTGTGTGATTAAATTTTGATGACATAAACCAATTCCTATACTTCTGACTTCAGACTAGACTACCTAAAGTTTTTCCTGCTTCCTGTTTTTCCTGTTTCTGTACAGCAACAGGACAGGA
>JAQFXN010000058.1:0-33283 GCA_034693365.1 Liacarus xylariae | reverse complement strand
CCGCGGCTTATACACGAGTGCGGCTTATACAAGAAGATAAATTTTTAAACTGCAAATAATTAGATGCGGCTTATACAAGGGTGCGGCTTATAATCGAGAAAATACGGTAATTAATTTTTTCAATACTTCTCCCAATTCGATTAAAATGGTTCCACGTTTAATATATATTGTTTGTCAGATACTTTGATTTATATACTCGAGAGCGCTTCCACAGACCCCCGCGGATCTGTGATTATGACCTTTGCGTTTGCATGCGCATCTCTGAAGATCCAATTTTGAATTGAAAAATAATTATGGAGTATATCGCGAATGTTGAATTCTCATTTCCAATTTACAGAATTAAGATATCTTAGGCCGTTTATAAGTTATTTCAATTCTACGCCGGAAGAAATTTTTTAAATTACCTCATACAGAACCACACTGTACTAAAATTATTATTATTGTTTAATTTAAATAAATTAATTTCCATCTCTTCATTTACTATTCAGCCCCAAAACAGAACATTAATTCACAAATGAGTCAGTTTTTTATATGAATAATAATTAACGGCGAGAACTTCCCAATGTAAAAGAGAATTATGTTGAATAATTCATCATACAGTAGTGTCACCTTTGTCAATTTAATTAGAAATATTTTTAGCTGAATTGTGATAGTTTGAAAATCGATAGAATTTGAAAAGCAAACTGAGTTTAAATTAAAATTATTTTTTAAAATGTTTTTTATTGATTTCAGTTTTAATTTAGTTTTTATCTTTTAATTTATTCGTTTTTTCATTAATTAGTTTATATTCTGTTTTAATTTAAAGGTCTCTACAATACATATGATCTGACTTTAAGAGTGACCAATACTAACATTAGTTCACTTCCTTCTGGTTTATTGAGATATTTAGCTGACATTCGATTTATAACAATTGATTTGAGAAAAAATAAATTAAAAACTTTAAAACCCGACGTCTTTCTGATCAAAGAAGAGAATAAAATGAATAAACATTGGGAATCACAACAAATGTTAGGTATTATTACATTTAATACATTACTATTCAATAATCATAAGATAATCAATCGTATTGAATGACTTGGAGTTCTTATTAATAAATTCTTAAATCAGGGGTAGCCAAGGTTGGCCGAGTCAGGGGTATAGGTGGGGTATTTTGAGAAATTTTTCTCAAAAAGTCAAGGGAGGTATAAAAATTTTCAAAATATGAAAAATGCACAGGGGCGCAAAAAGTCAGGGAGTGGGGATATTTTGCAAAATCTCAAATTCAGGGGGATATTTAGTCTATACCCCCTTGGCTACCCCTGTCTTAAATAAACAATTTATTAATCAAATATTTATCTGTCAATCAATTTTAATGATTTGAGAACCGGAAAAAATAATATAATAAGTGTTTCAGTTTGATTAATACGGGTGAGTAGAGTCAAATATGCTCAGAGAGAATGAAGACCAGAATATTCCGTCAACAAAGATGAATCTTTAGAAAGCGAGCAGAATGTGCTGGAGGTACCGAGAATTTTCAGAGAAGTGGATCCAATTTTTAAACAAATCAGAATATTCCGTAAAAATTGATCAATGGAATATTATGAGATTAATATAAAAGCAGTAGAGAATCTGCTAATATTCGTCACATTCTGTGATTCTGCAATATTCTACTCTGAACTTCTTGGGCTTTTACCAAAAAATAACTCTTGAATTCTTGTGATTAATTGCTTAATAATTTAAAATGATTTGATTTAGAAAAACAATAATTATTCAAAGCTTATAATTAGTGAACGTTTATATTCAAAGTTAGTAAAGCTTTGTTTTAAGACTAGGATTTAAAAAATATATTTAATTAAAACTGATTTGTTTAACAATTAATTTAATCTCATTTGAGGCGCAATACTATTAGACGAGAATCCACTCAAATGTGACTGCGATTTGATTTGGATTAGCGAATGGATGAAGAGATTAATTAGTGATATGAGAGTAATAAACATCGAGGCGGCCCTACACGCCAACAGTATGGCATCAATGAGTCAATGCATTTCATACCTTCCCATTCAGAGCGATCACTCAAATAAATCCGATCCAAAAGCTCTACGAATCAGAAGAATTCCACTCTTAGACCTCAGACCCGAAGACATATTATGTGAAAACTTATCAATTAAGTTGAGTTCAAATGCTGTTCTAATTATTTTATTGATTGTCAGTACATATAAATAGGTTGTGCTCTCTCTTACAGAAAATTTACATTTGTTTACAGTTAGAACTGTTGTCTCAAATTAGAACTGCAATTCATTATTGTTATACCTATTTATGACTCAAAGCTATTATTTATATAAATATCAAATCAAACATTGGCTCAAATTTTTTAAAAATACTTTTTACATAAAATTTAATAAAACATAAAAAACTCTATTCATTACTAATCAAACCATTAGTTGTATTATTATTATAATTGATTGCAAGCATTTGTTTATCGAGAATAAGTCTGGGGTCGGACACAGACTTATGTTGACTCCAAGCGTGAAAACATTTCGTGAATTTTCGCGTTTCCTTTCCCTTCATTGTTAACATCAAAGTTCGGGGTCTTTCTGGTTGTTTAATACGCATGTTCTGCACGTATACCTGTGCGCTCTTATAGGCCAACTTAATCTCGACTTCACTACAGCGCGAACCCAACCAAATGAATACTTGGGTTCCATTGTCTAATACCATAATGTCTTCGTCCACTAAGTCGTCTTCACAGAAGTCACTGCACTTCTCAGAGACAGCAAAATACCCCCTTTCGTTAGAGCACCGGAACAGACGAGAGTAACGCATATACGACGCGTCCTTTTCATAGTTTGCTTTTCCGCCCAAATGAGACCAAAATATTTGGGGTTCTTCTCCCTCTCCTATTATAGAAATAGTAAAGTAGTCCGAGTCATACATCTGTAGTGCAATTTCTTCGGCAACTTTGGCCTCGTCTTCGTCCGCATCGGAACCGATCCAAACGTAAGCGATTCCGGTATCAGTGCTCTCATCAAAAGGCAGTTTTAAAACATAACAAAAGGCAGAGTTAAGTAAAATCGACTGCGGATTGATTTGAATACAACGCAAAGTCAATGGATTGCTATTCGAGCGCAAGTGGAAAAACTCGACTTCACTCGAGTTATAAGCAGTGGCCGGACCGATCGGACGCTTTCCCCTATGAATAATGAATTGCTTGAAATGGGAGAGGAATTTAAGATTTTCCTGTTGTTGATGTGTTTTCACGACTTCTAGTTTGTTGCCAAACATCGACTCAAACTTTTTCTGTAGACTGAATGTGAAGGTAAGCCAACCCATGTTCGAGGCATCCCTTCCCTGCCAGAAGTACACAACACAATGGTAGTCGTCCTCCACCTCCTCTTCGTCTTCATTCGCTGCGCTCTCGGACTCAATCGGAACCCAATAACGACACAGAAATACATAACAATTGGCGCTATAGAAGTGCCCGAATTCCAGTTCCGGTAGTTTTACAAACTTTTTGTTCTCTAATACAAACGCTTCCATTGCCTCGAGATCTTCATTCCATTCCTCTGACAATTGTTGTGCTTCTGTTTTAGACATCGGGGGCTGTCGTGGCATAAAAAGTGCCGACAAATCGATTTTCATTTCTTGTTTTGTCACCCATTTTGAGAGATCAGCACCGGTTCGTTGTACTGATTCGGCCGTTCGGGTGAAGTCCACTTCCACCACATTATCCCAACTCAAGAATTTTGACTTAAAAGCTTGCGTTTCAGTTCTGCACAATTACTTAAATTAATACTTAAATATAAAAACACAGTGACTATGAATACCCTTCCAGACAACGGACGACAACTGCATAATCGGGTCGATTAATCATTGAAAACAATTCCTGTGCCAGTTTGAGTGCCGCAGCCCTAACCAAACGCGCAGACTTTCGTCCGATCCTAACAATGCATTAAATTTTATAATAATTATAACGAAAATAAGTGACGCATATGTCTGGGCATTAATGACATAAGAATTGCATCGAACAGAACATTCCTATCGACTAAATGCTTAATTTCAATGAATATTCAATTAAATAATTCAGATTTCATTTTATAATTAATGCAAATTGTATTCAATTATTGGAAAATTAAATATTTGTGTTGTAATTCTGTTAAAAAATCACATTCTGTAGCCATAGATATAAACTCCTGAACTACTTTCACAAATAGTTTTCATACATTTGGCCCAAAAGGTAAATAAAAATAAGTTTTTATACCAAACGAAAACATCCGAAAAGCAGTCCATAATATAAACGTTTTTGGTTTCGTAGTGTTTTCGCGTCAGTGTTTTGGGCTTATAGTTGACTTGAGGTAACTCTAAATATCCCATTCCGAGTCCCACTCGATAGAGGACGGGATCGAATGGCTTGAAATCATTGGCATTAATGTGTTCTACAATTTCTGGGCTTTCAATCGTTTCACTCAAATTCAATTCATCCCAGAATTCCGGGGGCTCTGAGTCCTGATTGCAAAATATGAGTTCACTCTTTGTTTTTCGTTCCTCTTTATTGATCTTTTCGGCCAAAAGTCTTGCCTTTTGTTTCATTGTATTCTTTGATTTCTTCCCATTCCATATATATATTTTATACCCGGAGTCGACCAGAAATATGAATCGTGGATCTAATGACGAACAGTCAAGAGATACCGATTCCATGAAAAGTTGTCGATTTGAGAGTTCGTGCAATCTATACATTCTGTTCGCCACCTCTACCTCTTCCACAGTGAAGAACCCACTGGCCGTTCGCCCGCCCTCTATGTAAAGGATTCCATCGGAAAACAGGTGTAAGAAGTCATCGCTTTCCTCCGCCTGTTCTTCCCTAATGGTTCTGCAGTGGGCGCCCAAGTAGTTGCGCAAATTGACGGCATGTATGGCAGAACAGGCCTTCTTGTCGATGGCCGCGTCGGAGCCGATCCAATAGTATATCTGCCAATTGAGGTTCTGCTTGTCGTCAATAGTGGTCTTCAGGACTATATAACAGTCCCCCTCATAGAACTTGCCGTGAAGTGAGTCCTCTATTCTGTTCGGCACAAAATTCTCGATCTCCCAAATCGTAAGCCCAGGTAATTGTCCGATGTCTTCATCAAAAAAGTCGCTGTAATCTAATGAAGGCTTTTCCAGTGCTTCGTCCCATCGCTTGGGCTTCAAGTCTTGTTCGTTGAGCTCTGCTTCGGCTTTGATTCGATCCTTTTCTTTGGCCAAATCAGTCATTCCTTTCAATACTTTTGATGAATCCGTTTCACTAGTGTTTTCTCGCGCTCTTCGAACTAAACGCAATTTTCTAGCGATCGGGTCTTTATTAGGGGCTAAACAAATGATTTAATCGATTCAATGAATATCAAAAATATTCGTCAAAACATTTACTTTCATTTTTAAAGTATTATAAATATTCTAAACTTTATCCTATGGTTTCCAAATGCTCTTTAGGCCATTCAATAAGCGTATTGTACTTTGTTTTATAAGATTAATATAATTTTGATTATTCAATATTGTATAGCAATTTAACACGTGTTTAAGAATTAGGCACAAATACACAGTTCATTCAAACCCTATATAAATTCATTACTACTAATCAAAATCAACTCAACTCTGAATGTCACTCTATTTGTGTATTAATTAAACTTGATAACTAATTGGCTATCTATTGAACATAAAAAGTCTGTATAAATAGTCCCTGAGAACCATAAATGGGACCTCAAATTATGTAAAAATTGTCAAATTTTCCTAGAATTTGGTCAAATTGTATGTCGAGTGGAGGTAGGGTGAGATCACCGCTTTCTAAGAGTCTCCAATCAGAGTACTCCACCTCATTTAAGATAAACAAATGTTTGAAAGAATTTCGAGACTTTTCACATTTGAGTGGAGGGGAGCGGAGGTAAACCCCATTGACTTTCACAGGAAATTGTCAGCTTTTCGAAAAATGTAACAAAAAATTCTCCTTAAATGCCAACAATTGGTTATATTGGCGATATATAACATAGAAAATGATCATCGTACTACACCCCCCTCTCCACTCTATATCTCTCTAGCAGCACCTATCCAGCAACAATCTGTTTTGGTGCGCCAACCATTCCTATTATCATACCACTGGCACTTTTTATCCTGTACATCCCTGTATTAGGTTAAGGGCTATACAAATGTCTTATTTTTCAATATCTAATAAATAAAAATACGATAAAACTGAAGGCAAATCATTGTAAGTTTAAATCAGATTTGATTCAACTTTGAAAAAGGGATTAAAACAAATACTGTAATAAAATAGCATTACATTGCTTTCAATGATGTCATAAGTGTTTCTAATAAACTATGGTTTTATACTCTATTATATAATCATATTTATAAAATATTTGTATGACTTACTGCTGGTCGAACCCAAACCACCACAATTGGGAGCGCCGGCCAGTCGTAACTGATTATTCAAAGAGAAGTCAATGTTATAAAACTCTAGACGTTTGGCATATTCTGAAGGCTTGGGCGGCATTATTAGGTCCGGATTGTTGTTGAGATCGAGAACAGTCAAGTCAGTCAACAGGTGTATAGCATCGGGTAATGTAATCAATCGATTGTTGGCTAAAATCAATTTCTTGAGTTTCCCGCAACGAACCACTCCTTCGGGTATTAATTCTAAATTATTATTTGCGGCCATAAAGAGCTCTAAATTATAAAGTTTTCCAATTCCTCCGGGAATTCCTTCGAAGTCGAGGTAATTGTCGTTAACGTAAAGACGCCTTAAATTTGTTAATTTGCACAAAGAATTTGGTAAAGAACTCAATTTATTTCGAGATAAGTTCAACACTTCTATGTGAGGCCAGTCTTCATCGATGTTCTGAGAGATTTCGGTCAAACAATTGCCGCTTAAGTTAAGTCTTTTCAAGTTTTTAAGAGTGAAAACCGCGTCTGGAATTCGGGGCAAATTATTGGACGATAAGTCCAATTCAGACAAATTGACCAAATTCTGCAAAGAGTTGGGCATATTTTGCAAATTGCGTTCAGTGTTTCGCAGACTCAGGCACTTCAGTGATGTAAGGGATGGCAAATGTCTTAATTGGTTGTGCGCTAACGGGTTGTGACTCAATATTAACGATTCCAGACTAACCAATCGTCTCATTTGTGGAGGAAGTGTTTCTATGAGTTCATCAAATTTGTTAAAAAATTAGTTTAAAAATATTGATAACAATAACAGAAAGCAATACCCAATCGATTGTGACTCAAATCCAAATACAATAAATCGGTTAAATTGACGAACAATTGGTTTGGAATCGATTGAATGCTATTATGGCTTAAATTGAGAACAAGTAGTCCTTTGCTTCGCTCCAAATCGTTGGGCACTTCTTTCAATTGATTGTGACTTAAGTCTAAAACTAAGAGTTCGTCCAAATGAAAGATTTCTGAAGGAATGCCACAGTTCTTGATGTTATTGTGTCTGCAATTCAAATATCTGAGGCACGGGAGTGAAGCCAACTCCCCGTGAAGTGTCACCAAATTGTTGCGAACCAACGAAAGTGTCTCTAATTTGTTTAGATTCGCCAACTCTTCCGGAATCCAATCCATTAGTGTTCGGTTCAGTTTAAGCCACCGGACATTTCGCATATCTTTCAACTCTTTTGGAAAGTTTTCGTCCTTTGAATCAAAATTAATGTCTAAAATGTCTTACATTTTCTTCGACTCAAATAATGGTTAAATACCTGAAAATCATTTCGACTGAAGTCAACGCCGCGAACGAACGGCAGAACACCTGTCGATGCCATTCCTCTCCACTGATTGCACTTTACTTGAGATGAATGGCTCAAATATTCTGTTTATAAGAATCGTATAAAAAGGGTTTAAAATATAAATAACTTATAAAAAATTTATATAAAAATAGTTAAAAAGCAAAACATTTGAGAAATTATTTTGGTTTTGATTACAACTGTATTGTAGTCTCAGTCCAGACATGCGTACAATCGATTGCATCGACGCTACACTACCTCTACTCCACTGATCGACCCATTGATTGGCAATTCTATAATTACAAGAGAATCTGTTTAGTGTAACCACTGATCCAATGGCAGCACATGTGCCACACTCTCTGTCGACGACTGGTGTAACAAATCATAAGACCTATCAATTGATTGCATCCTTAGATTTAATTTATTACAAATGAGACTTCAATTCAATTCACTTTGAATTCTTGAAGTTTGGTTTAATCCGATAATCACAAGAAAGGCTCATATGATTAGACAGAGTTGACTGTACTTCACATCCAATTGTTGAGCAGAGATCCTATGAATACCTGTACTTTGAAAAGTGATGTCACGACTAATATATACTGTAGTCATAGTAACAGAAACGGTAAAAATTGATGTTTTCTCTCACAAAAGCTTTGGTTTTTATTTTAGTCTTCAAAATAACATAACATAAGACGACATAACATATGTGCAAAACTATTGGACCAAACAATTAATTGCAAAACAATTGCTTTAAAGCCTAATATTTATTTATTTGAATCAGTCCTTGGATTATATGATTTGTTGGCTCTATATTTCATTTGTGCTTCACGTGAGTCAAAGTGTATTAGTATTACAAAAGAGTTAAACAAACTATTTGTCAGTGCTTTGAATGAAAGCATAAAATGAGGACATAATTGATGTTTGGATACATTTAAATGTATTTTTCATTTGTAGTATTTTTTTAACTACGCTTTATGTGTAATGTATTGACAACACAATTATTTTTCTCACTGTTTATATTGGTTTAGCAGCTGATGACTAAATCTAGTGTTAGTCTAAGACTTGTTTTGTTGAGAGATATTCAACAAAATTATTAGTCATTTGTTATATCTTTTATTGAATTCAATATTAAAACTAATGATAACTATCTTTACGTTCAATCCATTCCCTAAACAACAACAATAATAATAAATATCTAAATAATTGTTATTAATTCAGTCATTGGATTGAAAACAGGATTTTTGTTTATAGTTTTTATTTCTTTTTTCTGAATTTGTTTTTCAAAAAATTTATTACGAATTTAAATGTTTGTAAACAAAGCAAAAACAAACTGATGTTTGAATTTATGGTCAATTCATTGGAAATAAATATAATATTTTTTAATAATTTTATAATTAAATGATATTAAATAAAAAGCAAAATCGGATATGAATTTTGGTGTCGAAGCAAACGATGAGAGTTTGAATTCAGTGTTCGTTAACTTCAATCAGGACTCGTCGTAAGTGTCGTTAATTATAGCACTAGTTATTGCTGTAGTTATTATACGTATAGACAGGTATAGAGATTTGATCTATAATACAGTCAGACATTGGATTGTTTTTAAATTCAACTTAAAAAAAGAGCTAACATTTGAGTTGACCTTAACATCAATATCTGTACGAATAATATATACAGTAATACAAAATTTTTAATGTATTTAACAAAACGTCTAATTAATTGTACGCAATATATAATTGATATAACCGAAGGTCACTCGCGATCGGCACTAAAACTGGTTATAAGTTATACGCTTTGAATTCAATATCCAACGATCGACTGGACTTACTTCATGAGGACGGTATGTCTATGCCATCACTTCTCACTTACCTGTTCTATCCAATGTCCAAATGGCACATAACATACCATATCTTTGAAAATATTCCCTCCTTTGACGTCATTTTTTAATAAGTAGTTCAAAAACTTTTGACAAAATATTTAAAAAATTAATTATTTTCAAATATGGACTTTAATAGTCATTAAATCCCTTTCCCTCTCAAACAATTTGCACACTTATTAGGGCTAACTTTTATCTTTTGTTATAAATTGTTGTTAATCAGCGATTATTAGATAATTAATTGGATTTAAAATCAATTTCCAAAAAATTTTGTTCAAAAGAAATATTTTATCAGAAAAAGTGTCGAAAAGATAAAAACAAAAGTTTTGATAAGAATATTGAAAACTAATGATTATTACGTTTTTAACAATATTTTATCGCAAGAATTGAAAAGATTTGTCAATAAATTGTTTTCTATTGAATCAAACGATAGGTTCGGAAGACATATGTATTGTTGAGCGACTTTTCTCTTCGAGTTTGTTAGCGATAGTGAGTCTGTCGTCGCCCCGAAAGCTAAAGGTGTGTCACTTCAAGAAGAAGACCGAAATCTGTAACAACTCTTATGGAAACACAATTCTTGCGGTTAAACTGAATCGACAGAGACTTATAGTATGTCTCGAAGAGAGTATTTATATCCATAACATTCGGGACATGAAGTTATTGCACACAATCAAAGACACGCCGTCCAATCCGAACGGGTTGTGCGCCCTTTCGGCCAATTCTGACAATTGCTATTTGGCTTATCCGGCAAACAATGTGAGCGGAGAAGTGAATGTATTCGATGCACAAAACCTTCAAAACAAAGTCCTCATCACAGCTCACGACAACCCTTTGGCTGCCATTGCTTTCGACGCCAATGGACTCAAAATAGCGACGGCTTCTGAAAAAGTATTGATTTAAACAAAAGAATACACTTATTAATGCCTTCATTTATATCCCAAAGGGAACGGTAATCCGAGTGTTCAACGTATCCGACGGACAGAGCATTTATGAATTTAGGAGAGGATATGCGCGCTGTGTTTCCATATATTCCCTGTCTTTCAGCTCTGATTCACTCTTCTTGTGTGCCTCAAGTAATACAGAAACGGTTCATATCTTCAAATTAGAGGACTTGACTGAAGTGTTAGTACTTTTTGTTTGATTTTCTTTACTTAAATTCTTACAATTTGTAATTTATTAGTAAACCGACTGAAGAACCGCAGGGACTGTTGGGATATCTGAGTACTTATGGCCGCAAAGCATTAGCCCAATCGGCCAGTTATTGGCCATCGGTTGCAGATATTATGAATCAGTGGCGCTCTTTCGCGACCGCAAGGCTTCCACTTTCGGGATCGAGGAATGTGTGCGCTGTGGCCAACATTCAAAAGGTTCCGCGAGTTCTCATCGCTTCGTCCGACGGATACCTATATATCTATGACCTCAACACCAATGAAGGCGGGGATTGCACTCTAATTAAACAGCACAGGTATGCAATTGATAAATGCTTTCGAGTGAAATAGGAGTTACCGTATATTTTAATGTCTTAGATTGGATGAGAACATTAACAGTGGGGCCGAGACATCAAACGTGGCCAACATTCAGGGTATGTATTGTTTGTATAATATATTTGTTTGTCTTTTGGCTGGAATTCATTGGAAGTAATGCCCATTTCTTGCATCCAATGCTCCCAAATGTGTAACAATAGGGAGTGTCAGTTATGCTGCTGTTGTCCGCGGCCCTGAGCCCAACACAATCACTAAAGCCTCTACTGTTGTCTCTTCTACCCTCCAACCCGTATCTGCCGGTGCGACCGCAGGTCTGTCTCTTCAAATTGTGTCTATAATTGTTATTAAACTGTTTTTGCTTTCTTTGCTATGAATTCTGGCGATTATTATATAAAAAACTCAAATATATTTCAAACAAATGTTATTTTACAATAAATTCTTTAATCTATTGGTTTAGAGTCGGCACCAGCGCCGAGATCTGAGTCCGGAGCCGATTATGACGGAGAGTTCCCACCAATGACTTATACGCCCGGCTTTTGAACACAGATTTGTGTAGAATAACACCGAATATAATAATTAAATCATTGATTCAGTCAGTGCTTCGAAATGTATAATAATTTACATTTTATTTACCGATCAATGAGACGACACTCGTCTCCATTTTTTTGATAAATGTATTATAAAAATAATGTTTTTCTGTAAATATTTATATCAATTTCAAGCGATTAATCAAATCAAAGTATAATTTGAAACAATTTTTAATTTAATTAATTAATTGATTGATAAAAATATATATTAAGAGAAAATTTTTTATTCATTGGTATAATAAGTAAAACTAAATAATAATTTCTGTACAGATATTCGTCAATATTTGACTCATATATTAATTTATATATAAAGTGTTCACTAATTAATTCAATTTAAGTATCTTTAGGCAAACTACACATTTCACACGTCGTTTTGTTACCGTCGTTTTCGAATGTGCAGTAATTACACGACCACTTCGGGGCCTCCGACTCATCCACGACTGGTTCCACGACTGGTGGACTCGTTCCAGGAGTCGAGGCTTTCGAACATAAATTTAAATATCATTTCAATTGTAATAAAATAGATTTAGATTCATATATAACATACCGTTGGCCGCAATGAGCTGTTCCACTGTAGCCCACTCTCCATTTTGCGCCCATTGTTTAGCTAATGCACTGTTAGAAGCCTTAATAGCTTCGAGTAATGGTTTCATTGTGTTCTTTAGGGGCAATGTATCCATAGTTGCGATGTATATAAGGAAATGGAAGTCAGACATGGCTTCGAGAAACTGGTATTCATTGAATTGAGACAAATAAGCGGTCAATGCATTGAAGTCTTGAATGTGTCCTTCAATGAAACGGTTCTCAATTGGAAAGCCTTTCAAATGGTGTAAAGGATTGAAACTATATTTGGGATCCATTGGAGTCGAAACGGGAACGTCGACTAACAGGTATTCGATGGGAAGGGGTCGAGCGATTCGCGTCACTTCATTTCCGTATCCGTCCTTTTCTTTGTAGAACACGTCGGGAACGTACTGTTCACTACTCGACTCCCGGACGTAACCCAATTCGGGTGCGTCTTTGGTCGGCAGCAGACAGTTATCCCTAACCAAAGCCATGCATTGATTGGACACCTGATAGCCCTCCATATGGACCTGATTTGAGAGGTCGCCAGTTATGCAAACGGTCACGAACTTTGACCCGAAGTAAGTGTCGGGAGAGTAGCGGCACATGTTTGGGTGACTGTTCTGCATAAAGCCAGCCATAATGCACTCCTGGGCGCTCAGGAAGTGGCTGTTTATGTTACGCAAGTGCTTAACCGTTCCCTTCTGTAAGTCCTCTGAAATCAAATCAGTGAATACCCAACCGATCCGTTTGAGGCCTAATTCAGTTGCGATGAACTCCACGTCCGCCGCCTTCTTGTCCGGCGATAAGAGCTTAACGAAGTCACGACTGCTTTCCTGCGGCGGTTCGTAAATCGCAGTAACAGTAGCTTTGATTCCGAGCGGAACGTCTTTATGGAGGCTATAGTATCCGTACAAATACCCGATTCTCTGATGACCTGTCGTTCGCCAATAGTTTAGAAACTTCTCTACAATTGAGGCGTTTTCGAACATTACGTTATCGATGTGTCGGTACACCTGTCGGCACAAACATTACAATCACTCTAAGCCTTTAAAATCTTAATCTAAATTACTTGTCTGTTGAGAGTGATAGCGCTGGGCTGGCATTTAGTGCAGATGCCATTAGGCCAGGGCGCGTGACCCGAACATCCGGGTCTGATCTTACAGCTTATGTTCTCCAAAATTGCAAATTTGCCTCTAATTTATTGATAGAAAGGATTCAATGAAATGATTGAAAATACAAACAAATGGTTGACTCACTTATCGATACCATTCGTCAGTTTCTTGAGATATGTGTGAAATGACATGTGCTTTATGTTGTGTTCGCGTAAATAGCTTTCATCGTATGGTTCAATGGGTGCACAATAGACACACTTAGCATTGACCCCGTGTTGGCAGAGGTTCGGGTCGGCCGGCCGTTCAATCAGTCCTTTCTGGCCATAGAGGATGACATCGACCTCGTCTTCAGTCGTATTGTTTTCGACACTAATTATGCTTTTCTTCATATTTTCGATAATATGATTGTCATTAGAATTGCTGTTATTTTCATGTGTTTTGTCTTCACTTTTATTGATCTCAACGTAAACAACGTCTCCGTGTTTTAGACCGAAGTCTTTAACAGTCTTTCTCTCCAATAAAGGGATTTGTATTTTATGTGATCTGTCTTTGAATACTTTGAATCCAAACAAATCCTCAAAATTAAACTCTTTCTGAATCTAAACAACAGAACAAAACATTTAGTTTTCAAAACTTATTCAATTGAATGGATTCTAAAGAAGTGATACTTTTTTAATGAGAGACTCTGTGCTCTCGTATTCATTCGTTTCAATTCGTTTCGTTCCCTCCGATGACTGGATTCGTATCAACTGTTGGAACAAATCATTTGATTATTATTACAAACCATTCAAACAATAATTATTATTGTTTTGAATCAAAGCTAAAGATTTAAAACCAAAAGAAGAAACAAAACATTTGTGTAATTCAGTTAAGACTACAAACCATTTCATGTATTAATTGGAGTTAAATATTAAAGCAATTAATAAATTGATTTCAATTGAGTTCACAAACGATTAATTGTTATTAAAAACCGATTGAATTGAAGACTAATTCATAGAATAATAACAAAAATAATGATTTGTTTTATTGTAAACGCAAGTCATTCAGACATTCACTCATACAGTCATTCAGTCATCTGTTAGTATACATGACGTCAGCTATTGTTGTACTGCTATTCAAAGCTTACATCAAATACAGTAAATGCGCGCAAATTATTATTTAAATTATAATTCAATTTAAGACTAATTTATTTAATATTTTCCAAAATGTTATACTTTATTCACTCAAATATCAAATTAGAAGAAATTCAGAAATTTTATGGTTTTAGAGGAGATATAGGGTTGACATCATAACTATCTTTCATCGAATGTTACCATAAAATTTTTCACCCTTGATAATATTTCGAAACCAAAAAGAAATATTATTGGTGGATAAGCTTAATTTCTAAAAATATATAAATTTTAATTGAAATATTCAGATTATGCGATATACATCTTCACAAACCACCGCAAACCCAATTCCAGGGTTCGATACAAATGTGTTTTAATCATATTATTAGCCTTCGATCTTTTTATAATATAGTATTTTTAAATGACACTTTATTGTGAACAATACAGTTTACCATAGTTTGTATAATGCAATCTAATGAGCCATTGATTCAAGTGTTCAATATATAGATTACGTACAGTACATGACCGTTGGTATCAGGGATGTACAGGGGTATTTTGCAATCATCAACTACTTGGAAAATTTAATTACAAATTACGTAATTTAACAAAATTTCGAATAATTCTGTAAGAATTTTACAGAATTTGACCATATTTAGCAAGAATTTAACAAAATTCTGTTATTTTCTAAGAATTTGGACATTATTTCACAGAATATTCGAAAAATGGCGCATTCTGGGCCTGCGCAATTGTTATAGGGGGTATATCGCGAGTGATTTGGGTGTATCGGTCAAAATCACAGTTTAAGGTTGTACCCATCTCTGGTATCTAAACTATCTAGTCAATTTTCAAGAGCATATTCTTTTTTATTGAAACAAATCATTTGGTTGATTTGTTGACATTTGTTGACAAAATAGTAATTGATAATAATGGTCACATACTGTATCTTTTATGTCATTATAATCAATGGCCTAAATAATTTGTTCAATAAGACGCATAACTCAAATCTTATGGTTGAAGATTTATACAGTGGAGAATCATTTTAAACTCGACGGATATATGCTTGGTTCATTGCCTTTGAGTTTTTATATAAGATTAATCTTTAACCGAAAGATTAACATTAATATCAAATAATGCAAAATAAATACTTTGATATAATGTTTATGAATGTGTGACTATATATATGTTCATTCAAATTAATATTTTGTCTATCGGTCACAGTTTAGTCAAATATAAAAACTCAAAGCTAATTAGTAAAAGTAAACTTTTGCTCCGTTCAGTTTAAAATGACTCTCCACTGTATATACAGTATATCGAGCGAACAATTCTTTATAAATATCTATTTTTATAAAGAAAACCGAAGAATAAAAAATGTCTTAAATTGACTGTTCTTTTCTGCACCATTTCATCAAATGTTATTGCCATCTGATCGGTTCGGATGATAAAGTTATTTATATAGTATATATAGACAAATATATATTTGAGAAATAGAAAGCACCAGAAGCCAGAAGTAGCCCAAAGGCAGACACTATTCTCGCTTCTATCTGTCTTCCAATGAATCAATGAATTATCAAATACTTTCTCTGTTCAAAGCCATCACAGAATAGAAATATGAAAAAATAGGAAAAAACTCTTATTATGTGACACAAAATTAATTTGATTTTCATTATTAATTTTTTAAGTTGTTATTATTATTTTTTTGATGAAAAATATTGCTGAATATATGGAACTTTGGATAAATTATCTATATTTACAAAATAAATATGTAATAATCACCTTTTTAAATCTATTTTTTGTTTTGATAAACTGAATTAGTGATGAAAAAAAGGGTGACTTTTAAATATAATAAATTACTAACAAGAATATTTATTTCTAATCAAATTTAATTATATTAGTTTAAGTAGAGATGGAAAAGAATGACAAAGTTTCAAGACTGCTCGATGATAAGTTTTATGAATATATTGCCCTCAAATTGCTAGGGAGTGAAGAGAAAGTAAAATGGCTAAACTAATGTTGATTGTCTATTCTTAGAGTGCTAATTTAACAAAATCTATACAGCATTTAACCTATTTTAACAGAATTCTGACAGAGTGCGGCATAATTTAATAGAATTTACATAGAATATGACTTGTTCTACTGATTTACTACAAAATATGACTACAATTAATTAAAATTATACAAAATTTACAGCAAAATCACTGGTTCTGTGGAAACTAGTGCTCTTTATACTAATTTTTCTGGAATTTTGGTATTTGTTTTAAAACTAAATAGTTAGGAATCACTTTTTCATTAAATTGCAGGAGGTAATTTTTTTTGTGGCTATAACATCGTCTCTATCTATCTGTGTTTTTAAGGACATTGTAAAGTTGGTTAATTCAGTATTCATTTTTCTGATCTCATCTAGCATTTTAAGAGATAATAGTGGATAAATGAGATATTAAAAATAATTCTACTTTTGAATATTCAATAGGTTAGATAACATAATTTATTGCTATAATTCAATGATTTAAATTCATGGCTAATATTAGCCACTATTTACACGCCATCTTGTATCTTAAAAATAAAAGCTAAACAGCGTGCTCACAATATTTTTTGTACGTATATTCAGTTACAAAAATTAAATGAGTTGAGATGACTATCATTTAAGATTTACATTAATAAACTTTTAATCACATTAATTGCATTTAACTCCACACAAATGTTAAGATATTGCAAATTATGTTTACTCTTGCTATTGACCTCTAGTAAGAAATTTAGATTTAAAAAAGTATTTTTTAGTAATAGTTTTTATGTTCAGTAAACTTCTATAAAGGTATGAAATTTGATGCCATAATTAACTTTCGAGTATTTTAGGGGCAAATATGGAAAAATTTAAACCATTGCTATAATTAATGCCATTTAAAAAATTTCAAATAATAGTTAAAAATAGCATTTCTCAAAAGTTGTCCTATAAATCTTATTTTATTATAATTAAAAGTTTGTTTATTCATTAAAATTTTTATCCGTTTATATCCAGTTCTAGAGATAATTAGACTTTTGTGATGAATTCATTAGGAAATTTTCTCATCACTTCATTGACTGTAATAAAAAGATTGCATTAATTGGTTACGAAAATTCATTATCACAACTCATATTATATACAATGCTGTAAATTTGTGGCTAAAGTGGCTAATATAAAAACGCCATCTTCCGTCATTCAAACAAAAGCTTAAACGCGTGCTCACAATAATTTTGTGTACATATATTACGTTACAAACAATAACGGAGAGTGAGCTGAAGAGACTATTATTTAATGTTTTTAGATTCAAAAAAATGTTTTTTAAGTAATAGTTTTTAGGATTAGTAAATTTTTATTAAGCTATATAAAAGGTATGCATTCGCAACTTTCGTTTATTTTGGGGGCATTTTGACACCATTGTTATATAATACCAGAGCTTCAATTGATTTAAAGCGTTCATTGAATTGCAAACATAGTTAATGTCAATATGAGTTCATGACTTGATTTATATCAAAAGCGAATATCTGTCTTTCAGTCTATTAGGAGTAATTAAATATTGAAATTGGTTGTCACCTCTTCATTGTTAAGAATATTTCGGTTAATGTTAAGTAAAATCTTGATAAAACCGATCAAATTTTGATGAAATATATTTTAGTATTATCCGTTTTGTCCCAGAAAAAATCTGTCCTTATGACTCATTGTAATCACCTGAAGAAGTTATTACTGTTAATCATATTATATCAGTAATGCATGTATGTATAATAGCTTCCACGACAATTCCCCGGGCACAATTCCCCGTGGTATAATTTTCCGTAGAACAACGCACTGCTTTAAACTACTTGCCTATTACATTTGAATTTAAAATTAAGTTAGATAATACTAAATTAAAATTAATTTTTAAATAATTAATATTGTTATTTATAAAATAATTTAACATTTCAAATTATAAATTATCATATTTATTTATTTATCTTATTTCATTTGATTTTATGATAAATTGAATGTATAATTGTGATGTGTAAGAGACTATAATCTTCTTATTTCCACATATATCGGTCACATACATATATAGACTATCCACAAGGTCCCTCTATGACTATCATTTGGTTAAATATTAATAATTGAATAAATATTTTTCACATTACAATGCACATTTGAATTCTACACAATGCAAGTAATAAAAAAATGGTAATTATTTCCCCCTAAGAATATTTTGCTATCATAAGTTGAGCCAAGGAGAATTGTACCCGGGAAAATGTGCCACGGTCAATTGACAATCACGGGGAATTGTGCCACGGGGAATTTTACCCACGGGGAATTGTACCCACGGGGAATCGTACCCACGGGGAATTGTACCCACGGGGAATTGTACCCACGGGGAATTGTGTCACGGGGAATTGTACCCACGGGGAATTGTACCCACGAGGAATTGTACCCACGGAGAATTGTTCTGCGGGGAATTGTCGAACGGGGAATTGTGCCCTGGGAATCGTCGTGATACGACTTATAGCAATTATCTTATAAGAAAATTGACAAAATATAAAATCATCATGTTTAGTTAGTTTCAATTTTTATTATTTATAATCACATCAAAAGCTTATTTGTTTATTAATAATGTAATACAATTGCGACAAATACTGTATTACCTGTACTATAATTTCAGAACAATTCTCTACAATAGATATATTTATGTGAATATAATGTCAATAATTCCTATCTCTCAGTAATGTTCCAAAACTTTTGAGCAAATATTTGAGTTTTGGACAGCCGTTCCAAAAGAAATCAATTGTCACAACACATAGGATTAATGTGTAGGACTTCATAATACAGACCACTGAACTGCCACGAGAGCCATAAACCAGGTCTCCGTCCACTTCACTACATCTAAACTTCTTTCCATTCAAATTAAGGCCGTATTTGAGGAACAACTGGGGGTCAGTATTCATGTCCCACACCATCGCTCGCACATCTCTCGGCGTTATTTCAAACTACCATACAATTGAAATACAATACATGGTATAGAGTATGTCCACCCAATGTCCACCCAATGTCCTTACATAGGAAGCACTGATTTTCCATATTTTAAAATTTTCACACTGCTATCAAATCCCGATCGGGTTGTCTCTGAATGTCGAACATGCTCAATTATTGAAGTATAAAGAGGGACAGTAGTCAACAATTAGCAAAAATTAATATATCTCGACAATGACTAGTGCGGGGCTAATCAGACCAAATCCATTATATTCTTTATAGAATTTTAAGGGTAGTCTATCACAGGTTCGACATTCAGGGACAAACCGGTCGGGATTTGATAGCAGTGTGAAAGTTATAAAATATGAAAAATCAGTGCTTCCGATGTAAGGACATTGGGTGGACATTGGGTGGACATAGTGTTAGAGCGAATATAAATGAGGTCTCAATAAGTAATCGATTGTATAAATGAAATGCATATCAAATGCTATGCCAATAGAGTATATCTCACCGAATGATTGCATTCCATCCTATATTCGGCCACAATATTGCCGGACAGGTCTGCTATAACGGCCGCCTTAATGGGCACCGCATTGGCGACCATTGTTTGGATGAAAGCCTCGCAATTCATTAGTGGAGTGATTGCACACTAATTATTTGTTTTAAGAATAAATTAATTTTAATTTTCGAATAATTTAGCGAATAATCTAATGGTTTTGCAGTGAATTGTATGGAAAAGACAGACATTAATCGATAGCAAACTAAAACTGAGTCATATCTGATGGAGTGATGCCATAAAGTGTTTTCAAACTCTTAGTGAAGTCTTAGCAATAAATACACAAACTTTACTGGAGTTTTAACTTTGTATACATTCGCACATTTGCTTAATTTATGTGTCCGTCAGTACTGCACCTTATGGTCACTCTATCAGACATATTAATCAGTATTAGATTATTATCAGTTATACTGCGGACGAGTGATTGAGATAGTGTGCACCAGAATCACCAAACCCTACACATACAGGTATATATTAGCTCATTGTGTTGGTATGTAAGCAGGGATATCCACACTTGAAAATGTCAGGGGGTATTTTGGCTTTTCACTATTTTTGGGAATTTTCTCCCACTTTTTACTCAAAGTTTAAGGGTATCTGTCCATAGACGTAATGTTAACCACAAATTTTGCCAGGAGAAGTATTCCGGGATGGACATGCCTGTGTGTAAGTGTTTAGAATTTACCTATAAGTTCAATATGAGATTTGACACCAGTCATCAATAGTGTTAAAATACTAAAATTAGTCATTAATAATGAGTCATTATATACTAATTTGATGACTGGAGATGGGCAGAAGCCAGACCCAGGCTCACAGAATTTAATGAGGCACAGGGCTACTAAATTATGGGCCTATGCCAAGCCCAGTACTGTTGGTCTGATTTGGTTTTAATTATATATAACAATAAATAAAATAAACATTTTTTAAAAAAATAATTACCTTCAGCTCAAAAATTTAAATCACGTATATTTTTAGCTCATATTCCTTTAGAATTGGTGCTTATAGAATCGAGCCATTCCCCTCTTTACCCCTTATGTGTCCCCCTCTTTATTAATGTGCAAAATGTGTAGCAATTAATAAGCTAGATGTACAACAATGAAATTAAGTTAGTAATAAATATTAAGGAATAAATAACATTAAAATTCCTTTATTAATAACGGGAATCTACAGTAATAGTCTATAACACATACTTGTTAAGGGTTCTTATGGCTCATTTGGACAAACGCGAACCCCACTAAACTATCAAGGGATTTATTAATTGCGAGAAATGTACATTTAATTTCTAAGAAAGAAACTCTATTTTAGCTCCATGTGCTTCTATGATAGTTACTTCTTAGAAATCATATATTCGGTGTTAACATTTACCCGGTGTGATGGATATCCCATACTTTATTTGATATTGAATTCACTTATACGACCTCTTATTAATGGTTCATTCATTATATTTTTCGCTTGTTTTGTAATATTTTCGAGACATAGGGTATATTGGATATACCCTTTTACCTGCCTATGGTTTATATTTGAGGCCGAGGTTCATAGAGTTCAGACCTAGGCTGGTGATATTTATATAGGTCCAGGCTCAGTCCTCCACGTTGAGCCTCATGGGTTCCCTGGCCTAGGCCTAGCTCATTCCTACTTATGCCCAACAAAGACAGATAGCGAATAAAAAAACCGCATTAATATTTAGAATATGTTATAAAGAGATGTCCCTTAAATCTAATGATAAATGTTGAAATATGAAAGAAATGTCTATTCAGATATCACTGAGTTTGAAATCTAGTAATTAAATGTTCCCAATTTTGAGGCTCACTTGATTTTCAATATGAATAATAATAATTTAACTATTTTTAAACTCCAAAATAAATATATAATATATATTTACAAATCCAATCAAATAGGTTTGATTACAACAGAGATGACCACTACCTAAATAGCATAAGACAACTATATTTTGTTAATTAATTGCATTATATAGATATATTATTATAGTTCAGAATATATTTTAATAAATATAAATAAAGCTACTTGAAATTGTGTAATAGTTATACAAGATACTATTATTTTGTCTTATTTAGCCAAATTTAGCTCCTTCCAAAAAATAACTAGTTAACCTTGTTAATATCTTGAAATATATGTATGTTTGTTGTTTACATTTTGATTAATTCAGTTATTAATTAAGTTTTTAAAAATGTCTAAATAAGTAAAATATTTAGAAATTTGATTGAATCAGATAAAGACATTTATATCGATGATATTTTGCTTAAATGTAAATGACGTGTAAAAACAATTGTCTACTTGAATATAATTTCTATATTTTTGAATATAAATATTTGATATGTCTTATATGAATGGTTTAAACATTTCATCCATCAAATATTATTAAGGGCATATATTATTAACAAACTGTGTTATCCCGGTATTTTTAAAATATGCGATTTTGAGCATTGATGCTTATAATTTATATTAAAATCATATAAATAGTTCCAAAATTTTAAGTCGTTTTTCTATCAATGCGAGACATTGTAAATTTTTCAAAATTACTCCATTTCTGTCCTGTCCAGTCTTGTTTGACAAATATTTTGTCTTGTCTTGTCCTGTTCCTGTACAAGACCAAGACGGGACAATGCAAGACAGGAAACAAGACGAACTTTAGGTAGTCTAGTTAGAATCACATGCCTTAGCAACAGAGCGAAAGAGTAGATTTGTTCAAATCTGATATCACCAAGGTAGACTATTCTAGAGTGGCTATAATAGAGTATTATAGCTAAAATGCACAATATAGGGCATAATTACGAATCCAATCCCAGGGAATCCTTGTGAGCAATATCTGGTTTAAATATTTTAAAGTTAAAAAAGTTTAAAATTTATCTAAAATCTGTTCCATCAGTGATCACATCACAAATTCAAGTGAATAAACAGGTATTTGGCTGAAAACTGGTCATTCAGAATTCTAATTTTATTTTTGTAGATAAATTACTTAAATTGTACATGTAGGGGGACAGTACTTTATTATAATCAAGAGAATGTATTCAATTCTCTTTCACAACATTTGTTCAAATCCGAACTGTAAGGAATTGATTGCATCTCTGCAGTGGAGCCAAACTTCTCTTATATGAGAAATTATTAAATTTCTAAAAACACGCAAATGTTAATGTGTACTGAATTAGTATTGCATTTTAAGGTGAACATAGAATTCAATAAATCCCATGTTTTTCAATAAACAATAATTATTACTATTATTAATCAAATATACAGTATATACATATCATTTCCTATTTATTTGAAGCACTAATGCATAGGATTGTAGCCAAAACCCGCCCTAAAGTCGAAACAAATAAATAGCAAATTTCCTGCTCTTAAATATCCTTTTATTAATTATTATTCTGTAATTTAAAAATAATCAAATTTCGTCTATAAATGGTTTCTTAAAGAAAAATATGTTTTCAAAAATTAAATGTAATTAAAAATTATTTTATTTCTTGTTTTGTTCTATTGTTTTAAGACTTTTTAAATGAATTCTTAAAATATATATTCATTGAAAGGAAACTATATTTCATTTGATTTAAATTTTAAAATAGTAATGAATTGAGAAGTTTGTTATAATTCTTATTTGTATTAATAAGTTGTTACAAATATTTCGGCGAAATTGTTTCGGACAACAAATAGTGAATTCACAATAACATTAGATAATAAGCTAACAATATTAGGGCAAAAGTGATGGTATGACGCAATGCAGTCATGGAGTAGTAGTCAGGAGTGTAGAGACTCTCTATTGGAGTGACAAAAATGGTTTTCTGTAGTCTTATAGCAATTTCTGCTTATAATTCTTCAATGTATTCAATGTAAACAAAGAATAATTTTTATCATAAAATATGAAAGTTTGTGCAATAGTTTAATGATATAATCCAGGTATGAAAGCTCTGTTTGAATACATTGCTTTTTAAAAGTTGATATGAGATTATTATCACTTCAAGAATATGTGATCCGAAAGAATATTTATTAATATCTGTCAAACTTTGACGAATGCATTGATAAATGCTTTGCTATTTACGACTCAGTAGTGGAGTGGTATTAGTGTTTATACAGAATATATTGTTGATTACTCTGATTGTGTGAATACACCAATAGTTGGACCAATAGTTCACATTTCAGTTGAATTGCTTAAATCAAAAATATTTACATTTCAAACTCAAATTACAACTAATCAAATCATTTTCTCACGCTTTCGGCTCTCTATCACTACAACCTATAAGTTATTGGCTTTTGAATTGAGCCTAAAAATTATCCAATAATTGAATTTAGATATATTCAGTCTATTATTGCAAAAAATTGCGCAAATACTCTATGGTTTTTAGGTTTAGGTTAGGCTTCAAATATAAGCACAAATATCTGACTTTAGTAACTCAGAAGAAATGTTGTGTCAGAAGACATTGAGTTCCATCAGAAATCAATAGCTGGTGTAGTGTTTGCGCATATTCTCTGATTCATCTATTTTCTGATGCGAATGTGTTTCGCGTATTCAATACTCTTTACTCTTCTCTCTCATGAAATCCTTGTTATGTTTGCCTAATATTCGTTCGCAAACCACCAGAAAGAGAGTGAATACTCATTGAAATGAACTGAGTTTTGTCTAAATTTTATACCATTTTTATTAATTGTTTTATCAAAAATGATTGTTATATTAGATTCAAATAAATTTTTTAATCAATAGAAAAATAAGTTTTCAAAACTATTTAATTAATTGAATAATGAATTAAATGTATTGAAACTATTCATCGACTGATCCGATAATGTGAACGAACTGTTGCTTTGGTTTTCATTCACACAATTATTGTTTTGCGCACTAAATGTCATTTAAATCTTTTTATATAATCAGCTGTTCTTTGGCTCTTATATTGTATCCGAATCTGAGAGTCTGACTGCGAGGACAGACAGTCTGTTGTGCCCAACACTTAGTGCACCAAATTTGAAATCTACACAATAATTGACCCGTTCTTACAGCTCTTATGATTCAAATGTAAGACAATTTTTCTAATATTTAAATTAAAAACTTATAACTAATTAAAGACTAATTTCTTTTTATTTAATTTTAGTAATAAATGATTGAAATTATTATCGTTTTGACAAACGATTGCCAATAATTCAGACATAATTCACATATCGTTCTGAGAGTGAAATACAATTTTCAAGAATTGAAGTTTAATTAAAATTATTTTTGGTCTGAATTAAAACATATTTGGATATCAGTGGAAATGCCGCCACACATAACGCCCAGCAATAGTAAGTATATTAAAGTACAGCTAACGTATCCATTAATATATACATAGATTTGTTATTAATAATTAATCGGAGGAATCGCTAGTGTATTGTTCAATGAGATCCGCTTTCATCCGGTTCTCTACTCTCCTATTATACTATTCTATATAAACATTTCTCGATTCACTCAATACTTACTATTTTATAAGACATACACTCGATTTCAAGTTTAATCTAAACTTATAATTAAGTCATTCAATATTTGGTCGCATATTAAGACAATTTGTCTGATGTTATGCTGTGAAACCTGATTTGCAGGCGTTGTTTAATCTGTTTGTTATTCTAATTATAAAATTATATATCCTTTCAATTATTGAATTCTTATATAATTCTTGATTTACATCAATATTATTACAACAAAATTCTTAGAATCCTTTTCTAAAAGTTTTTAAAAGCAGAGAAAATACTGAATCAATTAATAGATATATTTCTAAACATTATATTTTGAATTTTTTTATGAGAATATTCTTTATTTCTTTAGAAATGGAAATAATTTATTTAACTATTGATTAAAAAAGTAGTTTTAAAGACATTATGAATGCAATTACTAAATGATATGACTTGCGAGGCTATAATTCATGGCTTAAATTTAAAATATTTATTAGCCTTAATTAATGATGTATTCATTGTCTGCTAAGCAATAATGAGTTATTATTTTAATTTATTGAATAACTTATTTCATAAAATTATTTTTTTCATATTTTTTATTATTCAATTATTTACAAATGTATTATTAATTTTAATGTTTTTTTTTTTGAAACCAATTTCATAATTCTTAATTACATATATAATGTATTTATACATCTCTTCTGTCCTTGAATTCTCTAAATTCTTCGAATAAAATGATTAAATCTTTTTCTTTCACTAATTAATGATTCTGTATATCAAAACTAATTGAATCGGGGTTTCGAAGAATTAAATGTTATTTGCATTTGAAGTCATATTTAATATTGAGTTGATTTTAAAGTTTTTTTAGTGTGTCTTCTTTGTTAGACAACTGCCAATTGGATTAACGCCAATCCATGCAATATATATGTGATATTCTGAACGGCTTAACGAATCAAAGGTCTAATGGAGAACAAGGCTTTGCATAGAATAAAAGCTCTGCTTATCAGAGATGCTTTTCATAGTTTTTTAATTTGAAGAAATATTTTAATTTCAGTTATTTTGTTATTTTAAGCCTTAACTTATCATTTCTCATCTTTATTTAAATAAAAGATATACTGCTATTAAATGTTTTTTAGACTTGCATTAACTCTAAAATATTTCAGTAATTAGTTTTCCATTTAATGTATTGTAAAATATTTAATAGAAATTTAATGTCTAATGAATTTTGATATTAATTGTTAGTAAAAACTATTAATGTTTTTGTTTAAATAAATAGTTTAATCGGAGAATTGTTGTTAATTTATACTGAATTTTATTGCAACTTATATTAGCTTTTATTTCTGTTTTATTATTTTCTAAACAATCAATCTTTCAATAGTTATTATAATAATTATTAGTTTCTGATATTACGTAATAATAGAATAATAATTAGATTTTTAATATTATAGACGAGAGATATAATAGTATTTGTTATGACTTAAATTTGTTATCCATAGTTATCCCTGTATTGGGAATAATATTTGCACCTTTAGAACAATATTTTATATCTGAAAATATTTAAAAAGATAGCTTTTAGAACTAATGTCAAATGTCAAATGAAATTATTGCCCAATTCATTGTCAAAAATGATGCAAAAATAATTTATGACAGGGATAGTCCTAAATATCTCTGACCATCTAAGTTGAGTTTAAAGCAAGAATGTTGTAAATGAAATGGGAAATTGACTTTTTTTTGCTCTTCGCTTAATTTCATAAATTATGCTTTTTTTCAATAATAAATTATTCATTAGTTAAAAATATATAGAATTAAGTCCTAATCGACCTCAAAGGTCATTAAGAAAAACCATTCTATCATCAGCTCTAATGAGTTGCATATTATTAAGAGTTGGAGAATAAGTTAATATTCACGCAATAATTAATATTAAAAAAATTGAATGAATGAGTTTCTAAATCTATAGCTTTGTTACTATGGAATAAAATTTTACATTAACTCTAATTATTATTGGCATTCATGTCAAGTATAACATGAGTAGTATTTCCTACAGAACTCTTATTTTCAACCTATCATTCCTATCATTATTGTTGTATTTAAAATAAGTCTAAAAGATTTGTCGCTTTTTGTCAACAGAGTATTGACTTTCAAACCGTGACAGTCAGTGAACACTTAATGATTTTTCTAAATAAAAATCTGTTAACAAAAACTCTCGATTAATAAGTAGTAAAAAATCATTTAATTTATTTCTTTGAAACTTAATATATTCTTAAACCAACAATGAAATATCATACTTAGTTTGCTATACAGTACACAAGTATTCTATAATAAGTTTTGATGTCTCGACAATTTTTTCTTTTACATAATGACTATTCTTGCATTTATCGACTTAAGCTAACACGAAGTTCCTTAATATTTAATATACTGTATATTAGCAAATGAACACATTTATGATTAATATTCGTATTCTTGAAATAAAGTTCTCCATTAATTCATATAACATTGAAAAATGCAATAACAACTAAGTCTCCGACCAATCATAATTTAGAGTACTCTTGTATGCATTCACTTATTCGTTTCAAGCAAATTTTGTAAACCTTCTGTTTCACACAGTGTCCACATTGCAATCAGAGGTTAGCAAGGTTCACAGTTTTATGGAATAAACAAATATGAACTTGGACTTCTAAAATTGAAATTATCTTGTATTTATCTAATTAGTTAATAAGATTATAAAGTATTTTTTCAAATCCTGGGAAATTTATTAATAAATTTTGGAAATAAATAAACAAATACTAATTACCAGTTTATTCCATAGTTACTAAATTTAGGAAAAATGGAATGTAAAATTTCATAATTCTTTGGGTCATTTTATAATTCAATTATATTTTTATTAATCTATCTTATCTCATTTACCTTCCTGAGAATTCTAAACAACTAGTTAGAAGCCTTTTTTTATAAAAGACAGAATAATTACTATAAATTTACTTAACATATAATGAAATTTTTTAAAGTGGTAGTTGCTTTTACAATTTATCTCACCTTGATTCTAATAATGACTCTTTTGAAGATGATAAAATATTTATAGGTAAAAATTAGACCATAAGTTTGCCTAACGTCATACTTGGATTAATTTTAAAAAACAACTTTAGCGCCTAGGAAAAATATAGTACAAAATTTATTAAAATTTCAATTATAAAAAAGAGAGAACCAATTTAAAAGACTACAATAAATTGACTTTTTATCATAATAAAATGAAAATCACAGGCTAGGCTTTAGCATAATATCTCCTCAAAATAGTTCCTAGTTTATCATCTACTTCTTACACAACTTTAGTGCTTTAATTTTTTAACAATCTTGTATTAATTGTTACAATTAGAAATTGATTACACAATTTTGATAACAGAATCTCTAATATAATATTGTAGTATTAATTTAATAATAATGAATGTTATCTAAACATAATATTTTCAAGTATATTATAATTATTTATTGCCTAGTTGATTTGCTTAGTGATTAATAAGCTCTTAATTTTTTTTCCAATGATCCAATTGATTGTCAGAATCTGTATTTCTTGAAATTCTGACAATTTTCACGACTAGAGTTCGGAAATATCGAGAGTAAAACATATCAAATCGGTTGGGAATCAGGAGTTAAAAATGATTTAAACCGGGAACAAAAAAAGTACATTCATTGCCCCGTTTCTTGAATACTTTGTGAAATTTTCTCTAAATTCTGAAAAAATATCTTGTCAAATTCTCGCGAGATTTAGTTAAATATTGCTAAATTCTTACAGAATTCATCATAATTCTGCTAAATTATGAAAAATTGCTTTATTAATATAGAATGTGAATTCCATAACAATTTGACTACTGAGAATTACCCCTTCCTGGATCACCTATTAGCCTAAAATAGGCAAAATCCTCAATTTACCCTCCCTTGGACGTCTCATAGGCTCTAGCCTAAGAAATGCTCCCTGCCGTCTTAGACCTTCCATGGTTTTCAGATAATGATCTTTAGTTTTTGTTTTGCAAAATCTCTTATTACAGTATGTACTGTATATCCAACTTATTTAATCACTTAATCTAATATAGTTTTTTGTTCACATAATTTTATACTTGAATTCACTAACCTGTCATCGATTCAATCATTTGTATTTACAATAATTGATTTTTAAATTAGGGTTTTCAAACTCTTTGTTGATTTATGTTTTGAATAATTTTTATTATTTTTATGAAATTCTCAATTGAATTATAAGTCTAGAGAATATTGCTATTTTTAACCAAGTGTTCCTCCTTGTTATTATAGGATCAGATGGTAAATTCAAATCGAGAATACAAATACTAAATTGGAAATATTCTGGGTTGTTTTGAGTCTATAACAGCTAATATGACCAGCATAATAAAATTCCCGACACTCAAATTTACAAATAAATATCGGGAATTCCAGAGATTTCCTAAGTCTAATCATGACTTGTAGACCCAAATCCGGTGACCAAAATGTGTCTCATTTTAAACCATTGGTCGTTGTAATTGGTTGGGTTGGGTTTAGAAAATGGTTAAACCCAAAGCCGAATATGTGCTCATTGTCATAAAGAATTTTATTCTTTAATTCAAATATTATAACAAGAAAGTTTCAGATTCTTTCATTAATTTATTGCCTTTTCTTAGAATTAGTTATTCATTAAAAATGGAATAAAAATAAAACATTTCTACTTTCTATACAATATTGAAGTTTATTTGTGTAATTGAATTAATGTATTGAAAACGATTCTGAAGACCCATTCAATCCATTCGAACGAAAATTTGTTGTCTTCATGTCATTAAATGATTAGAACAGATATTACTGTTATTTGAATAGTGATGAACAAAGACCTAAACCTGCTGTAAATAAGAGGTTAGGTTTACATAACTTACATAATTTACATAGCTTAAACTCGAATTGAATGAATAAATAAATCATTTAATATTATTTTACTCTTATATAAAAGGTTTTCTTAATTAGTTTATTAATGAGTTTTTATATAAAATGTAAAAATTCTGTTTTAAATAATAATGATATTGAAAAACTAAAATTGAAGTTATAAACAGAATTAATGTCAATTCACTATACAGTATATACAAAGTTCTGATTAATTAGTAATAAAAGTTAAATTCATATATTATTTGTTCAGAGTAGGCAATAAATTCTTAGGAATTTTAGAAAAATAAAAATTTGATAAATTTCAGATTGAATTTATGTGTTCATCACTAGCAATGAATTAAACATTAATCAATTCCAATTGGATATAAACACAAATAGTAATGACCAGAGAATAAAATTTTATAGAGTTATGTTTGAAATTATGTTTGCTATTAAACATCATTTAGTAAACGACTATAAATCAACTTAAATAAGAAACGATACGCCTTTCGAGAGGACATTCATATATTTAATCGAATATCAATAAACAAAATACAAAACAAACATTTATTCAATTTTTTATGTATTGCTCATTAAAAGTCTATAGAATAGTAATTTCTGAAAGTCTTACTAGTCTTCTCTCAAACAGGTAATGTGGTATCACTGGTGAACCACGAATCCAATAAAAGTATATGTATTCAAACATTAGTCAAAATAATATTCTTAACAAGTTTTACACTTTAATTGGTTAACAAATCACTTTTAATAACAAATCAAGCAATTTATGTCTTATTGATTCATTCAAATCACTATAAAATTATTCCATCGATAATGTTGTCATTGTTTCACTGATTTAATTGAAGCTTTAAATAAAATGTTTTGAAAGCCAATTCTCAAATTCATAAACTAATTGCTTCAATTGAAATGTTTAGCTTTCATATAAACTATAAAGTCAGACAGAGAAGGCTTAGTTTACCTGATATTATTGATTACAACTGTTTTAACGATAATATTAACAAACCTAATGAACAATTTTACATTAATGAATGTGAAGACTCTTTTAAATCAAGAAGAGTCTCATTAATTACTGGTATATTTAGTTATGGTAATCAAATTTGAAAAAGTTACTAATTTAATAATTAAAAGATTTATAAATTATTTATTAGTGTAATTAAATTGAATTTTTTGAATTATTTTTCAATTTATTTAATATTAAAATATCAAGATTTTATGATCTATTTATTGAAGAAATAAAACCATATTTTTTTAACGATAGGTAGCAATCAATTACCTGTCCATCAACTGCTTCTTTCAATAAGTGGTGACTCAAAGATCTCTTTACAGCACACATCAGTACAACAATTGTCTGCAATACCTGAAGACCATGAGCTCACAGAGACTTATGAGACACCGGAAGATCAGATGCAGATCGACGACGACGAGGAAGAGCCACATATCCTCATCAGGTAATGAATTATAGCTTTTTTAAAACTCATACAGTATTTGCAAATCTCTAACAAGTAATCTAAACCAGTGATCCGGCGCCGGATGGGGGTTATGGTTGGGTCGTAGTCGTGGCCTCATTTCTATGTAATGTCATCGTTGACGGAATCGCTTATACATTCGGTCTATTTTTCGAAGAGTTTGTTCGTCATTACGGCACTACCAGAGGAAAAGTAGCGCTATGTGGATCACTACTGAATGGATGCTATTTGGGAGCAGGTCTGACACTATTCTATTTGTTTTATATTCTTTTAATATCATAGGGTTATTATAGTTTATAATATATTATACTTATTCTCAAAGCAAACCTATATTTACTGCATAACGATTGTAATATAATATATTAGTTGATTATAAACTGTAAGAGAAATGCAGTTTAAATGTAGGCAACAGTTTTAGATAATTCATTCGAAATCATTACTAACATCAGAGATGCATATATTATAATCTGAATACTTGCTCTAATATTTTAATGGATGTGCCAGTGATATGAAATTAGTATCCATTGTTTTGCGCCGAGTACTTTGTTTATCCTATGCATTTCAGATTCCTAAGTTTAACAAGTGTTACTATTTGAAGATAATTGTGAGACGAAGAGGACCTATAATTTCTAGGATTTGGAAAATTTTTATGGTACCCTTGCGTTTTGATCTTTCCTCTAGTTAACAGGTTTTTAGCTAAAAAAATAACTTTTTTATCTTGACCTAAAACTTTACAATAGTAAATTACAATACTATATACTTTGATCAAATATGTAAAATGCAATATAAAAATAATTTATATTAAAATAATTAAAGATATACAGTATTATAATTTAATAAGATTACAATAATGTGGTTCGAAAATATACCAGATATTTTGAATTGGTTTGAGGTAACAGTGCTTCAAAATTGTAAATTACATTTTTTAAAATTTTAATGAATTCACAAAAATTTATTAAATTCTATTGCTTTTAATTTCTGGAATTGTTTTTCACGTATTAATATAGTAATACTGATTGGCCTTTAAGATACCGTAATTTCAGAAATGCAAAATGCAAAAATTAATGTCAGGAGAAAATTCGGACAGAGATTACAGATCTTTTGAACACTCATTGAGTTAAATCAAAAATTGACATTTGTCAGGAAAAATAAACGCACAGAAAACTCCCATTATTCTGTAAAATATTTATCAAAGTATCAACTTAAACTTTATTTATTATTTTTTATGTCAAATAATAAAAGTTTAAGCTGATACTTATTACGAAATACAGTATTTGCTTTTATTGTGACTGTCATTTACAATATATGATCCGATTTATGCAGAAACGACGAGTGCGATTCATAATTATCAAGAAATTTTAATATAGTTATGGGGTGATTTCTGTTTTGTCCTAAAACTCTAGGAAATTAAATTGTTGTAATCTTCAAATAAGACTTAATAATAGCCCTCAATGCCAAGAAAGTAATTAGATATACAAAAAAATATATATTGATTTTATAGCCTCTT
>JAQFXN010000057.1:0-33531 GCA_034693365.1 Liacarus xylariae | reverse complement strand
TCCTTTTTCTTTAGTCTATATTCATACTGAATGTTGTTTAGTGATGGCATCTACTGGTGGCTCAATAATGTTCCGCGCTATTTAAAAAATATGCGAGAAATATGCGAAAATCAACATAGCTGATTATGATAATAGTATTTGCAAAAATACTATAATAAAGATTTGCTAAAAAATAGATATAAAATATATTTTGAATATAATAAACTGTTATTAATAATAAAATCTTCAAAGTTGCAATTTTATAACAATAATAATTAATAGTGAGAATCCTTAAGTATTTGATATTTAATACATAAAATTATGAAATAAATGTTATAATTGACAATTTATCAATAGTTAAGAATTATTCTTTAGTTTCACTTTTATCCTAATAGCAAAGAGCGCAGCACTTGTTATACAAACATTTCTATCATTGATAAGACCATATATAATAGTTAGAAGCAAATACAGTAATTTGTTTTTGCTGTATTTGTATTCTGAAAAAAATAAAAGATATCATCTCTAACTACTGTAGGATGTCCCCCTTACCTCTAATCCCCCAAAAGAGAAGGAATGACCATAAAATCTCATTTGAAACTACGAAATAATTGTTTGATAATAGACTGTTATTATAAGTGGAGCAGAAATTGTAGTCAAAAAACTTCATTTAGAAAGTTGAGGAATAAGTGTTTAGTTTTTCTTTTTTATTCTCTTCGGATGTTTAGGAGGAAGTCTTGTGGGAAGTCTATTGAAGAAGTAACATAAAAGGAAATTAGATATTATTGCAGTCATCGAACAGACAACTACTCTGAAGGCCTATTAATTATATGATTCTCTAATAATTATTATAAATGTGTAGGGGTTTAAGTAAAGTTATAATTTAATAATTTTGTTCATTACATAAATCGACATATTTTTAGTTTTGTTTTTCAAATAAATGTTTGTCAGAATTTCATAACAGATAAGAAACTTATAAACAAATATTTCATCTCTGAGTCATAAAAAAATCTTTTTAAAAAGCTTATATCTTCTATCGAATCAGAATTGTAGCTAACCTTGATTATAATGGTTATATTGGATATGCAATGGAATACTAATATGAAATAACAGAATCAAACGCTTAGAATATATAGCAATTCATTTGATAAAAATAGAAAATTACTTGATTTAATCAAATAAATGTTTGCTAAGAATTCAAATTTACACTGAATTCAACACTTATTCAGAATAAGTCATTCTCTTACAATGTATTTGTAATTCTCTTATTTAGTCCTGAATTAATAAATAATTGATTATTTTTTGCGGTTCTATTAATTATTATTGAAAATTGTTTTTTTTCATTTCAGTTAATTTAGGATTTGTTTAATTCATAATCTAATGAATCAATAGTTTTTAATATAAAATCGCAAACAAAATAAATTAATTTTCTAAATCTCATTGTTTTGTGATTTAAAGGTTAAACACATTATTCCTAACAAATAATTACTGATCCTATCGTTGCTATCGTTTATCAGTTATGAATGAAAATTTTTAATAACAGTTATTTTCCAAATAATATTGAATTGAAAATCAGTTCTTTTGTGTATTTGTTTGCAAAGTTGTTAATGAAAATAGTCTGAAATTAATAGCAAATTAATAATAACATAATAATTATTAAATGTTTAGATTCAATAACAGAATTTAGGAAACAGTGAGAGTTTGGGTGTTTGGGTGTAGTCAACAATCTATTCATTCACTATTCACTACAGTATTGCCTAAGAATAGAAGTGTAGAGTACTCTCGAAAATAGATGAAACACTCTCTAAGTCTCGTTGAATGTCAGGACAGGGAAAGTGTGACTCATTTCAGTCATAATAAGATATAAGTTTGAGTGAAACGCCAGTCAACCAAACGGGACGGGGAGTTACGCCTATTCATACATACATTCGCTTCTAATCTTCTTTTGTTGGATTTGACTGAAAAAATATCGAGAATTGGAATTTTAATAATGGGATGAGTTATACAGTGTTTTTGTAATAACTGTTTGTCTGCTTTCGTTCCGTTTTTATTATTTTTAATTCCGTTTAGAGATTAGAGAAGAGATTAATTAATAAATAACTTTAAAATTCCAAAAACTTGTTTCTGACGAATGAAGTATTCATTTTTGTTGTTTAATTAATATTTATTTAGCCTTTAATTAATTTATTAATATTCGGTAGTAATTGAAATGAGCTTTTATTAGGTATATATACAGCTCTGTGTAAATATGATTTCAATAATTCCTGTATTAAAACAGGAGTAGGATTTGCGTGACTTAAGTCAAACTATTCATTGCATGTTTTAATGCCATCAGAGATATCAAACGTGAAAGTATAGGAAATGCTAATAACATTCTTTACCTAACGTATACAGCAATCCAAGGGCAGGTGTAATGTATTTTATATAACAATAGCACAAATATCTCGGAGAATATCTTGCGGGCAGACTATGCTTTGCTCTTAGCCTCGATCTGCACTTTAAAGCATAAGTTTAATGCAGTTAATGGAATAAAAAAATTTATGTCAAGAAAAAAATTATTATTAAAACTACTTTATGTTTCATCTTTACAACTATCCATATACATCTATACATTTGTGCCATTTATATTCAGAATTTGCTAATTCATTGTATTTTTTATTATAGTTTTTTTTCAAATCAATAATTTATTTTCTGCGATCCAATCATTGTATGACTAATGAAATGTATTTTTGTTATGCAAACTATTGAATTGAATTTGTTTTAGTGTTCTTGCATTTCAGCCACAAAACACTTAAATACTTTAATAATAAGTTGTTGTCACTTATTTTTTAGTGGATTTTCAATTCCTTTTTAGTAAAACAATTACAATTTTTTTTTTTTTTTGAATGATTGTTAAAATTTCAGAATATTTTAATTGAAAAAATAATAAATATAGAACTTTTGTGAATATGATTGGGATAGCGATGGCTACAGAAGATGTCTCAATGGTATGTGTCCTCGATATTTAATAATGTGTTAAGTAATAGTCTATTAATAAATAGATTGGGTTTTTATTTATGTTATAATTTTTATTGTTATTATTTGTTGAGAGATTGTATTACTGACTAACACTCCAATATTCATATTGGGTGTGGACTTGGATTTTGTTTAACTCAATAAATTGCTTATTTGTGTAAAATTCAAGGGTAGGCCCAGAGATGTTGGATATATTTTGGAGGAAACGTCACTGAATTTACATTATTTAATGCAATTCATACAAAAGTTTGAAGTGGCGTAATGTTCAATACCACAAATTAACCCAGAGGGGTCAGACCAATCGAGATTAACTGACGACCAATCGTCAGTGGCGTATTCCAACCTAACATATCTGGGCTGATCTCAAACCCAATATAAGATTGCATGCGATGACTGATGTATGATATCATTCCAAGTGTTTCTATTCATAGAAGTATTTAGTTTTAGAATAATTCTTAATTCACATAATTTATTGGTTTATATTAAATTAAATTTTAAACTATGCATTATTGACTTAATTTACAATATCTTGCTGTTAGTATAGGGATATTATTTAGTTATACAGTTGTGTAGAATAGTTTAGTCAAATATAAAGACTGTTTATATAATTAATTGATTATCTTTTCATTAAAATTAAAAATAAATATGAAATAATTTCAATAACTGATAAGATTTTAATATAATTTATGAAAAGTACAAGTATTTGAATATTATATCCAAATAAATGTTTCTCATAAAAAAATTGGATAAAAGAGATGAAATTCGGAGAAATTCAAACAACACATTCCATTCAAATATCATAAGTTTCTCAAGAATTTAAATTATTTAAAAAATTATTCTTAAAAAATTAATATTGAATTTCAATAAGTAATCGAACATTAAATTAATTGAATAAACAAAATCAAACGTAAACAATAATGGCCCAGAATAAAAGAATGTATATTTTACGACAGGTAAACTGAAATATATTGTTCTTAAAGTAGTGATTAAGTACTAATACAGATGTTAATATTTGAATACAAAACAGTAATACAATTCACTAATTTGTGAAAGATGTGTAATCTAGGTTAAAAATAGACGAATAGTTTTATTATTAAAAATAATACAATAATCATCTTGTGAACTAATCAAAATTTTCAAAATGATATCATGAATTATATTATGGTATATTCATTTAATAATTAGTTTAATATACATAGTATACTATGCTATTCCTTATTCTTAGACCATTTTCGTATGTGGTTTACTGTAGATTTTATAAGTTTCTTACACTTTAATAATAAATCGATTTATTTTTCATTGATTTCTCCACAAAATGGTTTGTAATTTTATATAAACAAGTGTTAAAAAGTAAAATAAAAATCAGATCATAAATCAGTTTACATAATAATTCATTTTTGCTAATTTGAGCTTTAATTGAAGAATTGGTTTCAATTGCATGTCATAAGTTATGACTCATAACTACAGTAATATTAAAATTCTAAACCGTTTGAAAAAATGAAATTGATTAATGAATTATTGTAATCAAAATTTAAATGAAACAAAAGAATTGTCAAGTTACAGTATAAGCAAAATACATTTACGAGTAAATAATTATTTTTAAGACGTACGAGTCGTTAATTTTAAAAATAAATTTTTATAATAAAATTGATTACAATAATACATTAAAAGTTTTAGTCTAAAACCTAAATGTACTGTTAAAACCAATATTTCCACTTTAGGCCTAAATTCATATAATGCTTGTTAGATGTCGTATTTGAGAGGAATTAAAATACACAAATTCATCCAATAGCACACAACAGCGCCTAATATAACAAAAATGTTGCTGTTATATTATATTGCGTTATCATATTGTATTGGGCGCTGTTGTGTGTTATTGGATGAATTGGTGTATTTTAATTTCTCTCAAATACGACATCTAATAAGCATTATATGAATTTAGGCCTAAACTGGAAATATTAGTTAAAACCTGTATTAAGTTGACTTTAAATCCCACCAAAATGTATGGCGGTTGCGAAAATGGCAAGTAATAATTATTAAGCGATATATTAGATTAAGTGATTAAATAACCTGGATAGGAGGTTTTGCAAAGCAACAATTTTAAAAATCGTTATCTAAAAATCAGAGAGTTGGAATGTCTAGGACGCAAGGAGGTATTTTTTATTCGAGAGCCTAGGAGAAGTCCAAAGGAGTGAAGTGGTTGATATTGCTAATTTTGGGCTAAGGGTTGGACTAGGTGTGAGTATTTAGCAGCAGTCACTTTCTTGAAGAATTTGATTAAAAATGAAACAATTTAACGGAATATAGCAGAATTATGATGAATTCTGTAAGAATTTAATTATATTTAACCAAATTTATCAAGAATTTGACAATTTTTCAGAATTTACTGCAGGGAGATTTTCATAAAATGTTTCAGAAACATCGCAATAAATGTACTTGTTTTGTTCCCAATTTAACCATTCTTAACTCCCGATTTCTAACCAATTTGATAGGCTTTTATTTCCGAACTCTAATCATCATATAAGAAAACTAAGTAGATGTTCTTTTTTTTAAATGTCTAGCTTTAAAGTTTTGATATCTGTGGATACAAAAATTTTAAGTATGCTTGCCTTTTCGAATCGTCTATTTCTACTGTCTCCATTAGTAAAATTATTGAAAAAAGTTTTGAACAAGATAAAATAGCTATTTTTGGCTAAAAATGTTAATATTTAAATCATTTTATACAGAATTACGTCAAAATTGAAACAAAAAGTTTTCAATAATTTTAAATTTTTTTTTAATTATCTCGCAATCCTTGCAAAATTCAACATGTACTATATGTGTTGTTTATCTACATTTCTCTTTTCAAACACATCAATCTCAATTTAAAACAATCATAAACCTGTTGACCAATTTATATTATAGAATCTATAATAGAATTTATAATATAGATGGTATAAAAATTACTGTAATTTAATAATAAAAATAAATTCTATTGAATGCATGAATTTTTATAAAAAGAAAACAATTGAATATCCACTGAATTAGAAATTAACAATTGAATATTATTTAATATTTGAATCATTTTTTCTAATTTCTATTAAATTTTTTGACATCTTTACACCAAATAAAGTCTAGAATTTATTCTTACTGTATTTGATTTGACCTGAATACATAAAGTGCACACAAAATCGATCCGAGGTCTGACTGAATTTTTAAGTAAACAATTAGATCAGATTAGAGTACACAAAATGTTTACTCAATTTCTTTACAATACAAAAAGGCTATGTAAAGCCCTGATAAAATTTTTTTAATGGCAGGATTTTTTACGAGAATGTTTTAAATTAAAACTTTTAATAATTTATTTCTCAGTTTATGAAAATGCTAGAGTTCAATATATTGACTATTATTAATATAAATTAAAAACCATATCCAATGTAAACCAACTAGATTAAATTAAATCACTTTACTAAAAATAATCATGATTAATATAAAGTTTATATGAATGTCATTCATTTTGTTTGGAGCAAAATGTGTTTGAATTGAATTTTTTGTTTTTCTCTTAGAGATTAAGTATTTTCTATTAATCATTGAATTTATTTTCTTATGTCAAGACATTTAATTAAATAAAAATAACACTTTTATAAAAATATTGTTTGATTAATGAAGTGTTGCTCTAAATTTTTTTAAACATTACTTTAAGTTGAAATTAATTTATCGATTTTGGAATTTTGCTTTTTTTTATCTGAGAATTAGTTTGACATTAAGCAGAAGGAAAGCATAATTATGAATGTCTTAAAGAATATAAGTTATAATACGGTTATATGATATCCATTAATGGCTAGGAGTGTATAAATACATACTTCACATAATGTATCGAATGTTAAGAAAAAATACACAATATTTTCTGTAAATTATAGAAAATGAAGTTCAAATTCGGATCATTTACTTTAGGTTTTATTTTTTATTTATTTTGTCTTTTCCTAAACACTCACTTAAAGTCGTAGAAATAAAATCAAGAAATAAAGTCTAAGATATAAAAAAAAGTTCTGAAAGTGTTTCAATAGATAAGGAGCCAAAACCACAATTAGTAAAACACAATCCACTTGTTTTGAATTATTGAATCTAAAAATAATTATAAATTTATTCAACGAAAAAAATAACTTTTATTTACAATACAATAGCAAAAGACTTTAATGAAAACCAAAACAGCTTTCAACACTAAAATTCTTAACAATACTTTTGAACACTTATGTAGTTCAACATTAATTAAATAACGGAAATGACAATTTTGTTTCGGAACCTCAAACACCAATTTATTTATAGTTCTCTCTTAGATCTCAAACTAAATTATTTGCAAATTCGGAACAAATAATACCAAAACCAATAGTCTGTGAAAACTTCAAATTCATAAAAGTTTTAGTAAAGAGAGAGTGAGAGGGGAAAAAAATTTGTTCAGCGAAGATAACAGTTTTTGAAATTTGATGTCGACATGAGATGAGAGTAAATCATGAGTTTAAGTGAGTTTTTTTTGGATGTGATTATAGTCTGCTATTCAGTCATTTGAAGTTATCATTTATTTAAGTGAATAACTTTGAAAAATACTTTAAACAGCGGTTGTTTTGGACTAAACCAACAAAAGAATATTAATTTTGTCAAATTATTAGCAAAACCTGATTGATATGACTTAATATTTGTTGTACGGGTTGTGTAGTGTTGGCCATAAACAGGAATGACTGCATCCTATGCGACAAAAGCAGAGCACATGCGTTATCCCTATAATCAATAATAGCGAAGATCGGGAACAGAGAGTGGGAGAGGAAGGGAGAGGAGAGAGGGAGAGAGTGAGAGAGAGAGAGAGAGAGAGAGAGAGAGAGAGAGAGAGAGAGAGAGGAGACTGACTGAGAGACCGAATGTGTGGGAAAAAGCAGACAAACATGAATCCAATGATTATAAGACACGAATACAGACTAACTATCAGTACATCTAATAAAACCATTGCTCTTATACTCCTTTCAAAGTATAACAAACGCACAAATGCTATGACACTAAAGAGCAGACAAAACAAGAAAAAATGAGTAAAAATCCCGAAATCATATAATTGAAGGAACAAATAGAGTGAAATTAAACTATAATTAAACCAAAAATATTATATAAAGAGTTTGAACGGAAATCTCAATTAAAACAAGTCATTACTTATGACGTAATGAATTAAGTTTTTAATCACAAAAATCCCCGAAAAAAGTCCATAAATTTGTGTTAAAAGAAGAAAATCAATAAAAAATTATCTAAAAAAATTGTTTATTTGTTTGCATACATTGTGTTTGTCCTGTATTTCGGATTCATATATGAATTGCTTTTAAATATTAAAATAAAACTTTTGGTTCAAAAGATTTTTTCCTACGATATAAAACAGTGAAATCGAGAGCAGTATTACTACTATTGAGGAGTGTTTTGCTGTGTTTGAGCACTCATTCAATGCATTGTGTATTGCATTGAATGAACACTTCGTTACTCAACGTTAGTCTCGTTTTGGAGTTCACTCTATGTGTGATTCAATTGTGAGTCAATCGACACAAAACCCGGCATTTTATGGCCCAAACAGTCAACACAATTAACTATATTTATGTTTAAATTAATATATTTGTCTTAAATGATAGATAAAGTGATTTATATATAGAATATATTGAATGATAGCATCAGTAATGGTCACCGAAAGTGAGTCCCAAACACATCCACAACCAGAACAACACTCACATCAGGTATTGATTCACTCAATTGTCGCTATAGTAGTCAATGCACACCAAACGGGAATTAATATTGTTTTCAATTCAATTATATTAATATTTATTATGATTTCTAATCAAAACAAACTCTCATTCAATCAAATAATTCAATTGTTTTGTTATTTGATATTTAAGTCAAATTCAAACAAAAATTATGTATTTTATGCCAAATATCGCCAATTATTTATTTATTTATTTATTTATTATTATTTCTTTTTAAAATTTAAATTTAGTTTATTTTTAAATGATTTCTAAATAAAAATGAATTGTTTTTAATATACATTTCTTACCGAATATTAATTTATGTGTAAATTATATCTAATAAGCGATTGAAATGACGGAAAATATAGGAAATTATGGATTAAATATGAAAACAATTCACAATTCAATCGATTTATTGATTTTTATTATCGAAATGAAAAAATTATTTATTCATTGAATTCATTGGATTTACTATTGGGTAAACAATTTGACGACAAATACAATTGAATTGAATATTTGACGTCTGATTAGTTGTTGTTTTCCTCGCATTTAATTGTCTTAATATTTATGTCTACTCTTATCGCACACTTATATTACATTTCTTTTAAGATAAAACTGAATTAAAATTGTTTTAATTGATATGAATTGTGAGTCGAAATTCTTTAGTGATTTTCGATAAAATAGAAATATTTTTTGCTACAAAACCTCTAAATTTCATTCAGTGATTGTCATTGTTTGACATTTTTATTATATTCACAACTATTTAAAGGTCGAGAATATATAACACTTTAGATGTTTAGTACAATAAATACATAAAGATATAAATCAATTATAAATATTTTATTCAACTATTCGACCAAAAAATATATACATTTTTACTGCACTTGTATTTCAAATGTTTTTCCTTTAATATTCTCTTTAATATTCTCTTTAATATTTCTTTTTTTTGTCGGCAAAGAGTCGTTTGATTTCAGTTCTTACAAAATGTTTGGATAATTAAATCACGAATTGTTTTAGATTTTTATTGGGAAATGTTTTTGGTTTTTCTGGTCAAAAATGGTTTTAGTTGTAGAAGATATAGCACTGATATTGGCCGCCACTACCACTCTTGTGGCTCTGATCTTAGTGGCCATTAATAAGAAAGTGAGATATTGTCTGATATGTTGTCATTTGTGAGACATATCCAAACACAATGTTATAGTTATTCGTAAACTTATTTTTAGAATCAATCGATTTATTGTTAGATAAGCTTTTGATTATTAAACAAAATATTTTGTTTTTTTATTATATATTTTTTAGAATATAAATGTTTTTATTTTGAATATAATCTAATTGTGTTAATCGTCCGATTGTATAGACTGATGGAAACGCCAGCTTTTTGCGAGCGGCCAGGGCTGGCAATTTGGACAAAGTGTTGGAATATCTCAAAGGAAGTATCGATATTAACACGAGTAATGCCAATGGTCTGAATGCTCTTCATTTGGCCTCCAAAGAAGGACACGTCTCAGTGGTGACTGAGCTGTTGAAGAGAGGGGCGAATGTGAACGCAGCCACAAAAGTGAGATTTCATTTATTTTTTGATGTCTTTTTAATAATAAATATGTTTTGTTGAATAAAATAGTAATAAAATATTTGCTCTATTTTTTGTGTTACAGAAAGGTATGAATGACTCCAATCGTTGTCTCTTTCGAGTCATTTAGAAATTATTTTTTGAATTAATTTATTTAATGTATTAAAAAATGGCTATTAAGGCAACACTGCTCTACACATTGCATCCCTGGCCGGACAGTTAGATGTGGTGAAAGTGTTGATCCAAAATGGAGCCAATGTTAACGTGCAGTCACTCAATGGCTTTTCACCCCTTTATATGGCCGCTCAGGAGAACCACGACTCAGTTGTTCGGTATTTGCTATCGAATGGCGCCAATCAGAGTCTGGCCACTGAAGACGGGTTCACCCCTTTAGCCGTAGCCCTACAACAGGGACACGACAAAGTGGTGGCCGTTCTTCTTGAGAATGACACTAAAGGTAAAGTGCGATTACCGGCCCTACACGTGGCCGCCAAGAAGGACGATTGCAAAGCAGCAGCTCTTCTGCTGCAGAACGACCACAACCCAGACGTGACGTCCAAATCGGGTTTCACTCCACTCCACATCGCCTCACATTATGGCAATGAGAACATCGCAGCACTCCTTTTGGACAAGAATGCGGACGTGAACTTCGTGGCCAAACACCAAATCACTCCAATCCACGTCGCGGCCAAATGGGGTAAAGTCAATATGGTTTCGCTGCTATTGGACAGGAAGGCCAAGATTGACGCCGCGACCAGAGATGGCTTGACTCCATTGCACTGCGCGGCCAGAAGTGGTCACGAGTCAGTGGTGGACTTACTCCTCGAAAAGGGAGCGCCAATTAGTGCTAAAACTAAAGTAATTGTCAATTATTTTGTTAATATTTTTGACGATTCAGTGCTTAAAATATAATAAACTCTTTATTTTAAATTTGAAGAATGGTTTGGCTCCTCTTCATATGGCAGCACAGGGTATGTGACATTTCTATTGGTTTCTAATCTATAAAATCGAACATAAAATATAAGCGAATATCAAAATCTCGGAATATGTTTGACAACTATTATGTTTTTGGTTTTATGGCTTAAATGTCTTTTTGTCAAACATTGAACGAAAGACAATTATTTTAACTGATTTATAGTTCTTTTATTATATTATTATATTTTGGATTCAGTTTTATATCATTTTTATTCTGCAAAACATAAACTTAAGGCAAAACAATATATCAAATGATTTTATTTTAATATAATTTCATGAAATTATATTTTACTCTTTTGTAAAGCCTTTACTGTAAAAAGAATTGTGTGAATGACTTATTGAGAGAATATTTGTTTTGTTTGTTCAGGAGATCACGTCGATAGCGCTCGTATTCTCCTCTTCCATAAGGCACCTGTCGATGACATTACAGTCGTGAGCAGTCGTTTTGTGTTTATTTAATTACACAAATATTTTATTGCTTTCAATTGCTTCCCAAAGGACTACTTGACTGCCCTCCATGTGTCGGCTCATTGCGGTCACGTCAGAGTTGCTAAACTACTTCTCGACCGCAAAGCAGATCCAAACTCAAGAGCTTTAAATGGTTTCACTCCATTACACATCGCCTGCAAAAAGAACAGAATAAAAGTAGTGGAACTGCTCCTAAAACACGGCGCCTCTATTGAGGCCACGACTGAAGTAATTAATTGTCTATTTGTTTGAGATTTTTATAATAAATATATAATTATCTGTTAGTCTGGTTTGACTCCATTACACGTCGCGGCGTTCATGGGATGTATGAATATTGTCATATATCTGATACAACATTTGGCCAATCCTGACGTTCCAACAGTGAGAGGAGAGACACCTCTCCATTTGGCCGCCAGAGCTAATCAAACGGATATAATTAGAATTTTGCTGAGAAATGGAGCTCAAGTCGACGCTAAAGCCAGAGTCAGTACATTATATGAGTTCTTTAAGAAGAATAGATTGCGTGACATATCATATCGATTGCACCTTTAGGAACATCAAACTCCTCTACACATTGCCTCACGTTTAGGAAATGTCGATATCGTAGGCTTACTTCTACAGCACGGGGCAGATGTGGACTCAACCACTAAAGACATGTATGTATTAGTACTTTAATTAAACATTTGAAAAAAACTAATAATCTATATATTGATTGACAACTGTTTAGGTATACATCGCTTCACATCGCAGCTAAAGAAGGCCAGGAAGAGGTGGCGGCCGTACTCTTAGAACACGGGGCCTCACTTACGGCCACAACTAAAGTGAGAAAATTCGTCATTAAATGAATTGAAATTCTTATAAATTGTTGATTGAATTTAATTTACAGAAAGGGTTCAGTCCTTTGCATTTGGCCGCCAAATATGGGAACATTAAAGTGGCCCGACTTCTCATTAGCAAAGATGCTCCGGTCGATGCACAGGGAAAGGTATGGCATTGTTTGATATGAAGCTAACTAAAAGTCATTTTATCATAACTACAATGAATTCTTCTGCAGAATAACGTAACGCCACTCCATTGCGCCGCACATTACGATCACGTGAATGTTGCACTTCTGCTTCTGGAAAAGGGTGCCTCTCCTCACGCGACTGCTAAGAACGGCTACTGTCCTCTCCATATCGCCGCGCGTAAGAACCAAATGGATATCGCGACTACACTTCTAGAATATGGCGCTAAAGCCAACGCTGAGTCTAAAGTACTTTTGAAAGTTTATTTGTTGTTCCGAATCCTTCTCTAATATGCATTGAATATTAGGCCGGCTTTACTCCATTGCATTTGGCGGCACAGGAGGGACACACAGATATGACTACTCTATTGATCGGACATCAGGCAAATGTCAATATTAAGGCCAAGAATTCATTAACTCCTTTGCATTTATGCTCTCAAGAGGACAGAGTCAATGTGGCGGCCATTTTAGCTAAAAATCGAGTCGATATATCCCCACAAACCAAAGCCGGTTATACCCCTTTGCACGTGGCCTCACATTTTGGACAAATAAATATGATTCGATTCCTTTTGCAAAACGGTATGTATTATTAGTTTTACTCGTTTTCACATTTTTTCCGGTGAATTAACTTTTGATTATTCATGCCTTCAGGCGCTGATGTGAACGCAACAAATGCTGTGAGTATTTCATAAATTAATGTTTTGACAATATTTTATATTCGTCTGTCTGTCTCTTCATCCAATAGCACGGGTATACACCCCTCCATCAGGCAGCACAACAGGGCCACACGTCAATCGTGAATCTATTGCTGGAACACAAGGCTTCCCCGAATGCGACCACAAATCAGGGCCAAACAGCTCTATCTATAGCCCAACGTTTGGGTTATATATCAGTGATTGAAACGCTTAAAGTTGTGACCGAATCGGTTGTGACCACCACTACCACTACGATTACCGAAGAGAAGTACAATTTGGTCGCACCCGAGACAATGCACGAGACTTTTATGAGCGACTCTGAAGATGAAGGAGGTATTCACTACTCTTTAAAATTTGTTTATTTAGTTTTATTGCTTTAAATAAATGTTTATTATATCGCATGACATGTGTTGACTCGGGATTCGCATGCATTCAATCCATTAAAAGATAGAAATATTCCTCCAATTAGTTAATGATTGATTGGATTTACTTTGTTATAGAATTCGCACGAATTTTATTATTTTTTGAATTGAGTTTTTGTGCCTTCGATTCCTGTAGTTGTGATTGGATCGAGTGATTGATTCTAATGAGTTGTTGTATTGATTTGCAGTCTATTTATTATTTGCTTCTATTTATTTGCAATTTTAACTGAAATATTTGTGGCTTTACTGTTGGCGTCAAATGTATGTCCATTCCTATAGACTCATAGCTAACCATTAAGAGTTAATTTGATTTAAAGCACGTTTTTATCTGTGATTTGATTGTAAGATGAGATTTGACTTAAAATTTTAAAAAACTTTTTATATATTTAGCGATTATTAATATAATTATTATTAATATTTTTAATGAAACTGAAAACTCAACTCCAAGTGCTTAACAGAAATAATAGTTTTTATACATTTGCCGCCTATAGTAGTCTTTAACAAATTAGCAGAGCTGAAGATTATATTTCGCAATAATCACCTGATATTATAATTATAGCTAACAATTAATTGAATATTGAATTACTTTTTTTGTGGAAAAGTTAGAGTCGATGTTGTAATTAATACTAAATGTTTTGAATGATTGAAAAACAAAACAAATTTTTTATAAATATAAAAGAATTGAATGATTGAATTGTACGTCAGGTGAAGAATTTCTAGAGGAGCCAACTCTATACAGTGGGAATCAGACCCACTCCTCTCATGTCTATCTTCCTTTCTTTGAGGCTCAAAAATTACAGACCACTAGTAAGTGATTTGTTATAACTTATTCAATGAGTTATTATTCAAAACTATTATTCCGTTTATATCTGTTTATATCATTTGAATTATTATTTCAATTGTTTTTAACATAAAATATGCTATTCTTTAGAAAATGTTTCCATTACTCGATATATAACTGTTTGATTCAATCGAATCGTTTGTTGTCTTACAGCTGATGACAATATGTTAGGCGACCAGTCCTACCGATACCTGACTGCAGATGAGATGAAATCCTTGGGCGACGACTCACTCCCCTTCGACGTGACTAAAGACGAGCGCATAGACAACAAGGACTCACTCGGTATGACTGAAACACTTACTCTTTATATGATTTGTTTGAACTCATGTCCAACCGATGACCTATAGCTCCAATCACTGTCGACGAAGAGCTCTTCTCTCCCCATCACATGGCTATGACTGAGTCATACGTCAGTGCGTTAGCGCCCGATAATATCGATATATCCCGCGCCCCAATCACTGCCGGGTAAGTGAATTGATTTGATGATAGGATGAGTAGACATTACACTTTGCACTGGAATTGGGCGCTATTAATACGGAAGAGGCAAATGCCATGCAATGCCTTGTGTTGGCCAAACTTGTTTTGGGGCATGAATTCCAATACAATTAAATCTTAATTAAATGCTTCGGTGAAGGGTTTAAGCGATTAATTAATGGTGTTTTGAAAATATCCTAATTTGACAGCACTTTTCAATTCACTCATTTGGAGTTTCCTCACACACGGCTATGGCGTTACAACATCGCCCCTCTCGAAGCCTCTATGACAATGAGGCGTCGAAGGTTCGGCCCCTCTCTCTCTCTCATTTCGATAGACAAATGCTTTACTAAATAAATGTGTGGCCTTTGCTCTTGTGCTCAATTAACTTAATTGTTAAGCGTTTTATGCATTCGTTAACATATTTTTATCGATTATTAACAGAAATTATTTCGGGTTTTAAAGTTTTAATCCAATAATTGAACTAATAGTCAATTAATATATTGGACTCAGGGGTTAGGCTTTATTGTAATCTGAAAAATATTTGAAACTACCTGGCTTGTTTTCGTTTACGGCTTCTGCTCCTTTACTTATTTAAGAAATTCATTATTCTAATATAAAAGACGGTTTTAAAAATTGAAAGTTAAGCTTTAAATACCGGTGCCATTGATGTAAGCGATATATTTGAGCATTGATGCATAAAAGCTTCCATGTTAAATATGCTGTTTATTCAGGCGTTAATATGAAAAAACATTAATTCTTATTTGAATAAAAATGATAAATAAATAAAAAATATTTTGTTGAACAGAGTAAAAGACATTTAATTGTTTTGAAATTCTTTGATTAATTGTTCCAATGCTTTGAAATTTGATTATTGCGTTGTTTTGCGAATTGATATTCAATTGAATAAAATATTCGGCACTTTTTGTTTTGTGTCATTTTATTGATATTTAAAATATATTTTAAAAATCAATGAAATGTCTTAAGAGTTAGCGCTTAAACACAAGACATTATTGGCTCTCTTTCACCGCTAACTTAGCGATTGTCTCGGCTTATAGTTTGAGACAATTTTCATTTGCCATTCATGACTCAGTGCACGTGTTTTTTGAACGGAATCACTATTTGATTATCAATTAATTTAAAACGTTTAACAAATTGATTGCTCATTGAATGCCATTATTTCCTTGTAATGCCTGTATTGCACGTCGGATGTCATTGTAGACGATTAAAGTGGAAGACGTAAGTGATTATCGTTTGCTAACACTTCTAATAGACTTAAAATATTTTGAAATGAAACAATCGCTAACCGAATGCCATTCTATTAGTTTTCTCGTAAGCTTTATGGTCGACGCTCGGGGCGGAGCTATGAGGGGATGCAGACATTCCGGTGTTCGCGTTATTATTCCGCCGCGAAAGGCACCGATGCCTATGAGAATCACCTGCAGATATCTTAGGAAAGAGAAACTCATTCATCCGCCGCCTCTAATGGAAGGCGAGGCCTGTGCTTCCCGTTTGCTAGAAGTGGGACCGGCAGGGGCTAAATTCTTGGGGTGAGTCAATTGATTAATCGACAAATTTAAGGTTGTTTTGCAATTAATGATTTATTTTATGGTCAGCCCTGTTATAATAGAAGTGCCGCACTTTGCGTCTCTGCGCGGGAAAGAACGGGAAATCATAATTTTGCGGAGCGATAACGGAGAGAACTGGAAGGAACACTCACTCGAAGCCAATGAAGAAGCCGTTCAGGAGGTTCTCAATGAGAGCTTTGAAGGAGAAAACGGTATTTGAATGAGAATTAATTAATAGAATTGAAGAATAATTTGAGAAATCTTTGTTGGATTAGATGTGAATACATTGGATGACTTCAGTAGTAACCGAATCACTCGAATCCTGACGACAGACTTTCCCCAATACTTTGCAGTCATTACTCGCATTCGTCAAGAAGTTCACGCTATCGGACCCGAGGGAGGAATGGTCTCATCAACTGTTGTACCCCAAGTTCAGGCCATCTTTCCTGAGGGAGCGCTCACTAAGAAAATAAAAGTTGGACTACAGGTAGGAAACAGTGATCACATTGAAGTGATTGAACCGATCGATGGAATTAATGATAAATTGAGTAAAAAACGAGGAATTTTTAGTGATATCGGGGAAGGAATTAGAAAAAGGTTTAGTAAAAAACAAAAACCGAAACAATTAAATAAAGAAATAGTGCCTCAAAAGACTAAAAGAGATAAAAGCACTCAAACAGAGCGCCCAAAGAATGTTAAAAAGAAACAGAAAACAAAAAAAGAGAAAACAATTAAATTAAGGGATGGAAACAAAGAGAATAGATTTCGTCCGCCACCTAACGGGGGCTGTTTGGCCAATCTGGTCAGGGCTACCGTTCCCAATTTGGACCTGTTTTCCAGAATGATCTGAACAATTCAATTATCCGAACCAATGAAATACAAATATTTCACGATTTTATAGACTTAACGGACAAAATCTAGTCATTAAAAGTAAATTATTTATCGATTATTTAATTACTATATATTTATTAAGTCATAGAAAGTAATATTTCATAGAAAAAACAATCGAATTATATATAAATTGATAGTCAATTTAGTTCACAAATCACTGCTTATCTATATATAAATTAATATATTCTCATATTTTGAACCCATAATTGCAGTCAATCTTTAAATATAATATAAAAACACATTTATTCATTGAAAATATAATTATTTATTGACAAAACTATTTACAAAAGTTATTGAATGATATATTAATATATATTTATTATAAAAATTACATATTATTAGAGGAAAAATGATTATTATATTAATGATTACTTAAATATGCATTGACTGCAAGAATGCATTTGATGTTAATCTCAAGTCAACAAAAAAATCAATCGATAAACACATAATCACTAAAAATAATTTAATTATTATAAATGACATATATTTTATTATTAAGAAAACAAATTCTCAATTAATTAATGTAACTCAACATAAAAGGTGTGTTCGCACGCGTGAAAATGTCAATTCAGTGTCAATTTTAAGTTCAATCGTCAAAATCGCACAATAAGTCATTTAATTTAAATTTTATATTTTTGGTTATTTAGTGCCAAAAATTGTTTAACTGTCATAATTTGTCTTTCAGTCAAAAAACATATACGAGTTTTAATTATTTATTAATTTTATTCGCACTTAATTAATATAATTATATTTAATATAACTTTTTTTTGTCAAATTCTGTCAAAAATTCTGCTTTTCTTTTGTGCTAATAATGTACTGAACTTTGTTTCGCTTCAAATATTAACAAATAAACTCTTTTGAGCCTCACTTTTGCTTTACTTTTTACTAAATTTGACTGCATTTCTGGCTTTTTTGGTTGACTTTGCTTTCAATGTTTTAATAGCATAAAGTCATACTCAGGAGTCATATAAAAGGCCAGAATTCGGTTATATCTTTCGATTCGTAACTTTTCTGCAATTGCTTTGTGAAAGTGAAAAGTGAGGGGGGAATCAAATCGAGAATGACCGCAATGACCTCATACCTGTCCTATTATCGCTTACGGCTCGCTTATATTTATATTCACTTAAACTAATACTAAATTCTTGTTCTCTTTTGCATAACTAAAATGTTTGCTTTTGATTAAATTCGGGTCATTCTTGACGTTCCCGTCTATAGATTAGAATTGACTAATTGTCTCCCAACCTAATAAAACCAAAATACCTGTGCTCATTGAGAGTTGACCCGAATCAATGTCTACCTAAAGCAACTGGCTCATTCTCAATTTACTAAATTCCTCCTTTACTTTTGATTCTTAGGCCCAACCAATACCGTCAGAATTGGTCACCAAAATGTTGGGCAATCGGGTGGCCGTCTCTCCCATTTGCACAATCGAACCGCGTCGACGCAAATTCCATAAACCAATTACGCTTACAATACCTGTTCCTCAGGCTGCAACTCGAGGAATGATCAACCAATACACGGGTGACGCGCCCACACTTCGCCTCCTATGCAGTATAACAGGTAGTACGAAGTCAGGTTTGTCTCCCCTTTTGCTTCTCTGCTTCTTCTCCGCTCTCTTTAACTTTTCTCACTTTTTGTCGTTCGTTTCGTTTAAATGTTTGTGCAATTAATCAATCAATTCTTGCTTTAGTTGTTTCAAAACAAAATTCATAGTTTAAATGACAAATGAATTTATGTGAACAGTCGTCGATGTCTTGTATTGTGTTGTCTTTTAAGTCAATTTCTCTTTTCTTGTCGTCTCTATTAGTGTTCTATTATTTTGTTGTCTTTTTTGTTAATTTCATTTCAATTTTCATTTCTTTTGCTGCTTTTGCTTAATGAGGGAAAGGCATAGAAAGGTAGATATGCATAGACAGAGTGCAGGAGGGGAGACACCACTGAGGGCTATATATGTAATGATTTTGTTCGTATCGGTTGTTCTGTTTATGTTAAGACAAAATGATTTGCGTTGAGAACAACCCTTCGATTTTGTTTAATTGAATTATTTTTCTATAATTTATTTTATCTCTTCTTAAACCCAATATTTTGTTGTGATAACAAAATTAGGCGGAACTACAAGAGCGCAGTGGGAAGACGTGACCGGCTCTACGCCTTTGACTTTTGTCAACGATTGTGTCTCATTCACGACCACAGTTTCGGCCCGTTTTTGGCTCATAGACTGCCGACAAGTGAACGAAGCGACCAAATTCGCTACTGAGCTATACTCTGAGGCAATACACGTGCCCTTTATGTCTAAGTTTGTTGTGTTCGCCAAACGCTACGACCCATTAGAGGCTCAGTTAAGAGTATTTTGTATGACCGACGATAAGGAGGAGAAAACCCTTGAAAATCAGGAGCACTTCACAGAAGTTGCCAAAAGTCGTGACGTAGAAGTGCTCGAAAGTAAACCCCAATTCCTCGAATTTGCCGGTAATTTAGTTCCGGTAACCAAATCAGGCGAACAGTTAAGCCTCACTTTTCAGGCTTTTCGCGAAAATAGATTACCGTTTGTTATGCGCGTCAAAGACCCAAATCAGGAACCCTTGGGTCGAATCGCTTTCATGCGAGAAAACAAACGAATCCGTGGCTCTGAACCAACACAACAACCCATTTGTAATCTTAATATCGAATTACCGGACATTTGTATAGAAGATGTTTCGCCAAATAATTTTGAAAACATTACAAAACAATACGATTTGTGTAAGAATTGTATTAATAATTGCTTTAATTCAATAGATTTTAATTCTTAATCGAATGACAAATGATTTTTAGCCACACCTGAACTCAAATTAAGTACCGGTAATGTTGAACGAGTGGATCAAAATGGATTCGACTCATTGAAGGAAGACTTGGGTCGTTCGCGTACCACTTCAAGAGGTGCTTCTCTCGGTCGAGAAGTCTCGTTAGACGTGTCGTACGACGAACCGGACATTATGAAGGCATACATGGATTGCACACATAGATTGACAGTGGTTTTACTCACTTTTGGTTATATGTTTAATAGGAGGCGGAATCGGCAGAAGAGAGTGGCAGTGAAGGCTACGTCCCTTCATTTAAAGATCACTCAACGCCTGCAGTGAGAGTCCGCAGTCGAACCACCAGTAATACCAGTGAAACAGACGAACAAAAACGATTTGATGACTCCGAGCGAGCGATTGCCGCACAAAAGTTCTTGGAATTTCTGGAAGAAGAGGACAAAGAAGACTCTGAAGAGAGGGCCAAAAATAGAGGCGAGGATTCGAATATTCCTTCCGAACTGTTTGTCGTTAAAGAAGAGATGTTTATCCCTTCGGAGAGACAAACAGAACTAAAAGGTTCTCTAAATTTAATTTATTCTAAATTTATATTTATTGCTTATATTAATGCTTAATATAATGCTTTGTAATCATTATTAACGCTATTAATGCTTAATAACAACAACAGAACCGCCGATTGAAATAAAAACAACCGAAACAACGACTGTTCTCGAAGACGGAACCATTAAACACACCATTTCTGCTGTGACTAAAACTACTGTTGTCCAGGGTTTGACACTTTATTTTAATCTTGTTGTGTGTGTTTTGTATTGAGTTTTGTCTGTTATGTCGGTTCAGATCCTGACGAAGCACTCAATATAGAGCAGACCAGTAGACAACTGCTTGAGAGCGAGACCTGGCATTCAGAACAGGACACGAGTCAGGTCTCAGTTTCAAGTTTGCCAGAAGACGAAAAGTCTGACCCCTCGACTGCCACTGTCTCGAGCACTACCACTACTAATACCGGCGATAATCTTGCTTCGGCTTTAGTCACCACTTCTATTGAAGACGAACCACATTTCGACGCTATTGTCGAACAAAAAGGTGAACAATAATTAATAATTAGATAATTAAAAGCTTAACCCAAACAAAACCATTACTAACAATAAATTATGCATTTATTTAATATTGATTTACACTTGAATTTCAAATAACAATTAATGTAATTCTAAATAATAGTCTCTTTTGATTCACATTAAAACACTTCATATTTTTCTAATCTTTAAAATTTAAAAAAACGATTGAAATTATTCTGCGTTTAAAATAATGTAAAATTCATTAACATTTTTTTGAATAATTTTTTTTGCCTTAAATATTGTAATTATACTAATTATGAGATGAATAAAAAATCATTTTTTTTAACTAACACTGCATTTCTGTCCAATTATTAATCGCATGTTATCTCTAAAAGTTGTGAAATATGTTTCAAAATATTCAATTCAATTGGTTTTCTATTCTAATTACAGAGTGGACTGAAGAGGACGAGAGTGGTTGCGTTCAACACATTATAGAACAAACTTCGACCATAACTACAGATGAAAGCGAACCTAAATGTAAGTAAAGTTTTTTGCTCTCCGTTTGTTATCAAACATTTCGACAGCAATTAAAAAACGAACGAATTTTGACAAAAACAAAATCGCAATCATTAGCGCAACTAATTGTGTGATTTCGTGCTTTCAGTTAACAAATTAATTGTAAAATTCATTGAATAACCAAAACTATTATATTTTGTCACTTATTTTCTGTTTTAATTGTTTTTTACGTTTGAATCGCATTCAATAAGAATTGAATAAATGTTCTTTTCCTAATGTTCTCCTAAAACAATGTTTTGAACTGTTTATTAAAATCTTTTAATAATTCGCTTAAAACTCATTTGAATAATCATTAAAACACATAAACCAATAAATGGTCGAAATCTGATTTAACTCTCGTTCTTAACTCACGAAACATGAGTTTAAATAACAACTTAACGAGTAATTTGATGTCGAAAACCAATAATTATATCAAATGATTTCAATTTCATTACAGAGATTACTGTTCACTAAAAGCAAAGATTTCGTCGAATTATGTCTTCAAAAGAAATTATTTCTATTATTTTTAGTCCAAATATTTGCGTCGATTCAAGATTTGCGTTCATTTATTTTCATTTTAGGAATAAATTTTTTTTCTTATTATTTTAGTTTATTATTGAATGGAATCTCAATTATTTCCGCATTTTTGACTGAAATTTTTTGCTAAATTATTAGATTTTTTTCAAATGAATTCAAATTTTTATTTCAATTTAGATAATTTATAAGATTTTAAACATTTCAAAGCATTGTATATCACCTGAAACTTGGCTAAAGATTTTAAAATTAATTTTTACTAAAATAAAAAAAAGTTTATTAAAATATTTATAAAAGTAATTCAATTCATATATTTGCGAGTGTTTTCCCAAATTATGTTTCATTACGTTATAAAGTCTTGAAGTGATTTTTTTTAATTTGTGAAAACTGTTTAAATATTCTTTTATTTTATTATTATTTTTTCGGACAATTTATTTTTAAAAATTCTTTCCATACAATCCATTGATCCAAAAAGCAAGTCCTCTGTTGTATGCATTGCCACAATCGGACCGAAGCCTCCTATACTATATTGACGACCAAAGCCAATATCGCATCTATTCTTAAAAAACTTGTTTAATATTCCGCTAAATAAAGAATATCTTATTTATTGGAAAACCTTTGCCTTTAATTGTTGTCAAATATGAGATGAAATTAATTTAGAACTAAAGTTAATTTTTATTACTATAAAAACTCTTTCACTGACAGCAAAATCTACTAAAATTGATTACAAAGAAAGCGAAAGTACTGTCGAAACCAATGCTTGCGTTACACAAAAGCAAAGCATTTCGCAGTCTTTCCCGACTTCTATTGGTATTAAAGATAATGAAAACGAAAACAATGATAACGACGATAGCGATAAGTCTTTTCTGCCCAAACCATCTCCTCCTGAAGTAGTAGACGTCACAGACGAACAATTATCGCCAGTTTGTGATTATACCGATTATATGACACCCGATAATCAAGTGAAGGTCGGGATCTCTCCCACAGACGAACTCCTGACTAACACTAGAGCTTATGAGAGACAAAGCAATCGAGAAAATCAACAGAACTTTACTAACGATTCAATTAATTTAGAGAAACAAAAACCAATAACCGATAGCATTAGTGTTATTAGTGCTGTAACCGAATCCGAGTCCGCCTATGAAAACAATGCTTTTGCCGGAACTGAAAATATCGATACATTTCAAACCGATTCAGAACTAAGAAGTCCTTATGAAGTAGTTAGGGATGAGGTGTCAGAATCTGATAAAGAATCTCAATATAAGGCCGAAAGTAGTGGAACAGTAGAATTGCCCAAAGAATCGGACAATAAAATCAAACGTAAAAAATCTGATGACAGCGACAGTGAAGACAGAGATAACGATAACGCAAATCGAATATCTATTGATAAACATATTGTCGATAGTGTTAGCAATGAATTGGAGGGAAAAGTGAAGAAACAAATTGTGAGCGAAATATTTGCTAAAGAATTGAATGAAGAGGTAGTGAACGGATCGCCAGAAAGAAAGTTAATTAAAACCATTTATAAAGAAAGTGAAAAGAAATTCGTTGTAAACGAATCGCAAACAACGGCTGATTTGGACGAAAGAAGTTATGAAGAGATTAGAAGAGAAGCACAGATTATTGCACAGAATATAGTGGTTAAGGCTAAGGAAGAGTTGACCAGAATTCCGCACAAAATAAATATATCATCAGAAATATCAGACGAAGATCTGGTCGAACAGGAATGGGAGGAATTGGAGGAAGAAATGAAGAGAGTTAGCATCGATTCTATCTCTCCCACCATTAAAGAAAGTGAACCAATAATCGATAGCACAAGTCCTATAAGTCCCGATCCCTCTAAAACTCAAAAGCGAATCAGTTTTGGAGAAAATGAAACCCTTTTTCTTAAAACTGAAGAAAAGGGTTCAATAGTTTTGGAAAAAAATTTAAGTCCCGAAGAGTTGAAAAGTACTTTATCTCATCCGAGACAGTCCAGTGATAGCGGCAGTCGATCCGGATCTCAAAAGGAGAAAGAGTCCGGTTCTAGTTCTGAGAGTCATTACCAATCATTCGACGTTTCCGACAGCAGTAGAACTCCGGCCACAAGTCGACCGACGAGTAGTGAATTTGATTTAACTATAATTCCTGAACAGCACTGTTCGAGCAGTCGAAGCAGTGGAGGGTTTGGAGTCTCGGCCTCAGAATATGAAACCTGTGCCACATCTCAAGAGGGCTCTTATGCCACGGCCGCCACTTCACAAGAAAACAGTTACCACACGGCGCCGACCTCTATGTGTAGTCATAACAGTTCCCGCGATTCCACTATTTCTATAGAGTCTGAAAGTTCAGGACATTTGGCAGAAATGTCTTCCGAAGCGAGTGAGACAATAGTGGCTGAAGAGGACAGAGAAAAGCGGGATTCAATCAGTGATGACGACCAGAACGGAAGCCTCACTCCTGTCAATGAATTTATAGAACCATTTGATTACGAAATTCCCGAATCAGTGATTCGAAGCGGTATTGAAATGCCGTTTATGTCCGGAACCAATTGGGAGGCCATAGAACACACGGATTCGCAGGAAATAAAGTCCTCAACTTCTTTCGAAATTATATCGAATCAGGAGTTGGAGGAACTGGCGATTCCGTCCAACTCTAACACTACCGGGACTTCGATTTTAGTCTCAAATAACAGTATCGATGAAAGCGAACAGCTCTCAGAAAATTCCAATACTTGGCACTCATCGAGTGTCGGCACTGCTATCCATATCGGAGGTCAACCAAATTCAAACCAGAGCTCAGTTACCAGTTTGGGTCAGTCCGGTTGTGCCGATTCGACCCAATTTCGGTCACTTTCCGATTCAACCGCTGGTTCTCTCGAAACCCTAAACAGTACTGAAGTCCAACCAAATGTTCAAACGAGTGAAACATCTGCTCAGTATAGCAATGGACCGGTAGAAGTGGACTATAACCCCGAGTACGACGTGTCTGACTATGAACGGGGATCGACTCAATCAGTTTCGACTGCTGTTCAATACCAGAGTTCAACACAAGAGGAGAGGACGTCTTCATCAGACATGACATCTGATGCACAGATATCCGACACACCTCTTGTGTCTCAGAGCTCTTTCTGCAGTTCTGTGCTCTCAGAGCACGCGAGACATCAATTGTCTTATGACTTGAGTCCAGACTTGCATATCGGCGCTACTGATTCGCTTACAACGGGAAGCGATGACCCGCAACGCCCGCAATCCCCGGTTCCCCCGGAAGTCGAAGAGTTTGTATTTCTCGAATCGGCCAAAGAATCCACTCCAGAGTCAACACAACCTAAGACCTCATCAATTGAAACCTCGACCTTAACCCCAGAAATGAGTCATTGCATTGAACAGCACTCAGAGCTATACACACATCAAGAAGTCGATGAAGACATTGAAGAATCGCCCACAAGAACGTCGTTGGGCTCGCGATTGTCTCAAAGCAAACCAATTGCTGTCTCTTCTTCAAGAAGTGGTGAGTCTTCTGCCGCCTCTTCTCTCAAAGAGTTTGAAAGACTTGAATCAGAGCTTAGGGGCAAAGGCAGTCTTCACGGCTCTTCAGACTCATTGGGATCCAGTTATGGGTCAGGAAAACCAGCCACTGGTCGAAGCAGTGATAAAGACGAACATTCCGTCAGTTCCAGTATTAATGAATTCGAAAGACTAGAAAAAGATTGTTCTGAAGCGGAACGCATTGAAAGACAAGCCCAGGAAGAAGCGGCTCGTCTTTCAGAGATAGAAGAGGGACACGAGAGCCAGGCGTCGGATGCAAGTCAGGAAACCCTATCAGATCCGGGAAATAACGATTCGGAAGACACGGACTCTGATTATGAGAAGCGAATGTCAGAAATCGATGATTTGATGAAATTCGCGCAAAACAATGTCGAAAAAATGCATTCAATCTCTAAAGGCTTCGATAACAGTATGACAACTGACACCCATTCCAGTGATAAGAGCACAAGTGATAACATAAAAGATGATAAAAACAGATCTCAGTCTCAAAGTTCGAGTGCAAACGTTGCGCAACTGATACTAACGCGAAAAGTAATGTCAACTGAAAGCATGGATTCACACCCCAGGAGTTCCATCTCTACCACAAATACTGAATCTCTTATCGATAGAATCGATGATTTGGAAGAAATTAGAGTCGAATATAAAGACGACAACAAATCCATGTCTTCGGACTCTTTTCACGAAGAATTGAAAGACGACTCAACACTAGGAATGGACGCACAGAACGACAACACAATCGCAAAGTCGAGTACAACCGAATCGCTTTCCTCTTCAACTCAAGACACAACACATGCCATGACTTACGACTCGGGACCCGCTTTGGCCACTCTTAGAGAGGAAACTGATTTCGAAGAGGACTCACTTAAAGAGAGCTTTCATGGGTTTCTTAAAGGAACTGATTGTATGCTTTCGAGCACTGATTCTCTAGAAATAACCAGTTCTGCGGGCACTCACGCCGGCTATCAGTTAGAATCCGGTTCGGGAATGTCTTCGAGTGTAAACAGTTATCTGACTTCAGGGGATGAGTCGACTATGATTTCCAGCACTGAAAACCCAGAACTTCTTTTCAATTTATCGCCCGAACTGTTTGATAGCGACCAAAGGGAACAGTTTGTGGACCAACAGAATCAACAACTGAAACGTCTTTTCGAAAACGAACGAAAACTATTGGAACAAAACAAAGTCAGCTCTGAGTCTAAAGAAAAATGTGACGAAAAATGTGACAAAGAATCAAACGATGAATTCGAAGAAATACAAACTCACGACGAAAGGGGAAATATTAAGATCTTTCGAAGAATTAAGCGTTCAGTTCCTCCACAACAGACCTCGGCTTCCAGTTCTTCCGACAATGAAAGTGAGGAAAAATTTTTAGAAAAACTTCGAAAATCCAGTGAATCGGGAAATGAAGTGATCGAAGAGGAGAGGAGTTTCGACGACTCGGGGAATATTGTAATCAAACGCGTTGTGAAGACAGTGAGCACTCAGGGACCGGCCCTGAGCTCTAAACTAGTGAAAGGCGTTGCGGCCGAGAAAGAAACGGAAGAATTTCTGGAGCCCTTCACTAAACTGCAACCAATAACTAATGTCGAGGAATATGAAGGAACGGATGAGTCCGGAAATGCATATAAGGTCTATCAAGAGGTCACTATTACTCCTGAAGTCAGAGCTGTGACATTCAGTGGCGCCGATGCCCAACAAAAACTGGACCAATTCATGAGCACCTGGTCTGGAGATAAGGATCAACTGATTGAAGTGAATAAACTCGTCTCTAATACAGACTATAATCCGGAAACTAATATAAGTGATAGTAATAGAGCCGACACTCAAAAAGGTAGTGATTATTCGGTCCATTAATTGGTATTTCTTTTTAGTTTTTGTGTTCAGTATTTCAATATATTTTTTTTGTGATTATATTTTTTAGTTTTTATTTAGTTATAAATAGTCTTTCATTTGATTGACATTTGAAGAACAAATATATTTTGTTTTAATTTTAATTTATTTTCAAAACAAAGCCATTATTTCTGTTATTATTTATTAAAATGTATTTATTATTCGTAATATTCGTCTGTTTTTCCGTTCAATTGATTCAATAAAATGTGATATTTTTTGACATAAATTACTTCCAATAGGTTTTGCTGAACATAATAATGATAATGAGAATGATTGCAATACCCCCAACACCTGTTACTGTACTTCCCATGATTTTCCAATTGGTATGACTTATCGCTAAAACTGAATAATATTTCGTTTGATATTCTGTTCATTCATTTTTCTGATTCTTTATGGTTTTGATTGAATGATTGATTGGTTTTTGTTTTTGATTTTTATTCATTCGGTTTTTTGATTTGATTTTCTTTCTTTTAAAAAACTTCGTTTGTTTTGGTGTTTATTATTTGCATGAAATACACAAATACTTGTATTGAAACCAAATTTTGATGAAACACTGTTTGAATTGAATTTTGTCGCAGATTTTGGTAAATATAACGGCAAAAAAAATAAAAGCAGCGAACCCTCCGGTTTCACAGGAAATACCAGGTATTCAATCAAAACAATTAGTTCTAATGGATATTCAAAATTGTGTTTTGAAAAATTTAGAGTTTTAACTGAAACAGTGTCTGAAGGGGACGGACACACCACTGTTATGGAGACCACAATATATCACTCTCAAGAAGAATCGGATACTCTTCGCGAAAGTATGCAACAAATCCTCGAAGAGTTTATGAGTGATAACTCTGTGAAGAAGTCATAAAAGGATTTTCAACAAAAAAAATAAACCAATTATTATATTAGAGTTAAAAAGGCCTTAATTTTGTCATAAAGTCATCCGAATTTTTGGAATCGCATTTAAACCTATTTCGCAAACATTTTCTTTTAAAAAAAAATATTTCATTAAATTTTGTGCCACTTTTAGCCACTTTTAATCTAAAGCTTTCCTTTAAAAACGATTCAATATTTCGATTTCTTTCCAAACAAATCATCGAATCGTTTAAAACCACTGATTAAACAATAAATTCAAATATTATTTATAATAAAATATTTTTCGGCATTTTTATTGACTTGACTTTGAGGTAAGAAGTATTGAAAACAATTCTATAACTAATTACTATTTTTTTCTAATCTTTTCTCTATTTATATTAATTTTTATTTAAGAAACAAATCATTGAATACTTGAAGTGGTTTTTCATTCATAAGATTTTCGTAAAATTAGTATTTCTTCACAAAAAAATTCAATTAAAAAAATATTTGTAACGAAGTATTGTTTAAACATTACAGACAACTATTGTGACCAAACATTTATTATGTGTTTTTTGATTCTTAATTTAAAAAACAAATCCAAAAGAGATTATTTTCAAAGAGATTTTATTAATAAATAATAAGTTTTATGTATTTAATTAAACATATATTTACCTAAAGTTGAAAATTTATAGAATAAATAAATAAATTTGGAAAAATGATTGATTCTTTGAATTCTTTGATTATTTTCAAAAATTATTCTCTATTGAATGTTATATTTTTGAATGAATTGTTTTATAAGATTGAGCTGTAAATGACATTATTAAATGATTTGTGTATAAATCGATTTTTCCACACAATAGTGTATATAAATAAAATATTTGAAAATTTAAGTTATTTATTGAGCCTTTTTTTAAATAGAGCTTAGATTTATTGTCTATTAAACAGACTATTTATTCAGTTTAATTTGAAAGCAATAAATCTCTATTAAGTGATAGTTTATTACTTAAAATAGATTTTCAATAATTTAACTATGATTTTCTTATTTTATAAAAATTCAAATCATTTATATCTCCTTGGCCCAAATTAAAATTTTCGTAAATATTAACACAACTCAGCAAATATTTTCTGGATTTTGAGTTTATCCTTCAGAACGTTAATACCCAGAACTAATAGAGATTTTTCCGAAACATCTCCTCCTCATTATTTAGCTCAGGGATAGGAATAAGAATGACCGGAATTATAATTTCCTATTTTCCACAAAAAAGAAGATAAAAACTCAAATATAAAAGATTTGGAGAAATATAATAGCACAGGGATGCTCATTCTATATTGAATTTTATGAGGAATAGTTAGGGTCAGCCGTTTAGACTATATTTGTCCATTTTTTCAGTACTAGAAAATAACGACAAAACATCATGAAATTAGCTTATATTCATTCCCTTTAGCGGTCTTTTCTCTATTTCCTATTCTTGTATTGAAAATAAATTCTAAAAATAAATTTCTTTTATAACAATTTAAAATAAATTATTCTCATTTCTTATAAAACAAGTAAAATCTGTCTGCGAATTGTTTCTTATGACAAATATAATCCAATGAAAATTCTTTATATTTCTTAAATATGCTTTTTTCAAATGAATGCTTAAATATTAAAGATTCAAAAGTCACGTCAAGTTTTTCCCGAAAATAAATTATTAATGTTTTGTGAGTAATATATTTTTTAAGATAAATAGTTTTGCTTTTTTCCCTTAAAAACAAAACTGTATATTATTTTATCGGTTCTTTGAATACGATTTGCGTTGCATTTTGTGTGTTTGAAAATATGTCGATAGAGTTGAGTGCCTTTTGTGTTGTTATCACTTTTATGCAATACCAGTGTCAGTGCATTGCAAGTGAGTATCATTTGGGGATAAGCTTTGCCAACAAAATCAACAAAAACAGAATACAATGATGTTCTCTACAAATGAATATACATTTGAATGAAATATTTATCGTTTGAATATCATATCATTTCTGATAACTTATGTCAGAGAAGACAGCAATTTATATGACTCAAGAATTTAAGTCCAATTTTGAAAATCGTGTCGACTCTACAAAAATTATTTCAATAAATTTTACGAAATATTTATTGGATTTTAGACTTTGACTTTCAATTTTTATATTACAATGACTTATGGGAGAAGAAGACATTAGATTTATGACAAATATTTTAGATATTCTGAATGAAACGGGAGAGAGAGAGAGAGAGAGAGAGAGAGAGAGAGAGAGAGAGAGAGAGAGAGAGAGAGAGAGAGAGACAGTCCTTTAATCAGACTATATATTCAAGACGTGATAAATGATGTTTCATTGAGATCTCACATGTCTTGATCGGTCACATCGTTTGGTCGTTCGGGGAATACTTATATGACTTAATAAATTTTGATTGAATAATATGTAATGTTTTTTCTCTTCAATAAATTAATTTTCGCGATATTTTTTTAAAAAACATCAATAAATTGAGAATTTTATTTAAACAATTTTATTTTTTAATATTCATAAAAGAGTTTTTCATTAAATAATATGAATAATAAATGATATGAACTTGTTCAGAATAAGAACATAATTGTAATTCGATGTAAACATTAAATTAATTGCAATATTAGTTAATAATATTAAGAGAATTATAACACTATTCTGGTGTTCATTATATATTCATTGAGTTTAGAAATTCAATATAATTTACAATACTGTAATTTATAGTTTCAACAAAGTATTGATGTTTTACTAATTTGTTTTTGAGAAGAGATGTCATTAAATATTTACATAATTATTAAGTGAAGCTGTTTTGAGCAATAGTTTAGGAAAAATGGACTTAACAGACATACATCTGTCCAAATGAGAGTCCATCGGATCCATCGATTGCATGCATTAAAGTAAAGGCAATTGCCATTAACTTAGACTTCAGGGGAATTGTTTGGTCTGATATAAAATGCACCCAAACTATAATCTACGCCTCAATGGTGACCGACTCATCCGACTCTCTGGTGGCGCCGACCAAATCGAATAATTAAGTTCATAATAGCTGACAACACTTAGCAACACAACACAACCTGTGCTATACCTCTTTCCGTAATGAAGTGACACTTGAAATGATGCAAACATACATAATATACTGCACTACTCCTCACTCCTCTCCTCGCTATCAATAACTTTATCTCATATTTCCTATTATGACTTCGATTTTCTAATTATCGAACAAACCTTTCCCTTCTCTGTGTCGTTTGTGCTCTGTTTGATTTGGTTGTTATTCCGGTTTGAATGACATATCGATACAAGTCTTATAGTATAATCAGTACTTCTAATGCATCAAAAATATGAATAGTGAGAGACATATCGTAAGCATTATTTACTTATATAGAGGAACGCATAAAACTAAGCCCTAATGTATAAAAGTTTTAGTAATGTTTAGGCAGAACCCAAATATTCTATCCTCCAATCGGATTATTCTTTGCTTTCAAAGAATTATATGCCTTTAGCACAGAACACATCAAACTTATTGTTGTCTGAGATATATTGATGTCATGACAGACACATAAACTTTTCCTTAATATATTATATTTTCGGAATTTAATTCAAATAATTTGTCAAAACATTTCTTATAAAAAGTTAAATCAAATTATATTATTGTTTTGTCGTTTGATTTATATTATCGTTTCATTTAGAAGAAGAAAAAGTGTTTGTTTAAGTGAAATAATGGCCGATCAGAGAGTCATTATTGAAGGAGAAGTCAAACAACGAATTTCGCGAAAGGTTTTAAAATTGATTGAATCACTTGTTTTAAAATTTAATATATTTAATGTTGAGTTAGATTTGAATTCTAATGTCTATATTTTTTCTGCTTAAAAGTGGAGACTTCGGTGGTGTGTCTTAACAAAGCTCTCTCCCGTCGCCGGTAAGCAATTCCTTATTTTGTTTGCATAAACGAAATTATATAATCACTTAAAGTTATAAAAATGTATCACAAGTTGTTATAATAAGTTAAATCATAAGAGACAGCAATGACTGGATAACACTTAGTTCTGGTTTATTAGAATCGCATAATATATTATATATTTTTCTGCTGAATCCCTGACATTCATTACTCAGCTATTGTTTGATATTATTAATGTGCGATACAATTATTTTTTGGTGGTTTGATGTAATACATGTTTAATGACTTGTGAGATAACAACAAAAAACATAAGTTATAGAGCACACACACGAGTCAGTGCTCATTGAATTCTCGATTTTTTTCATCTTTTACTTTATTTTCATAGAGTTTGGAAATCATTAAAAATAAGCAAATATTCATCAATTCCTTTGAGCATTAATTGTAATTATTATCTGATAATAAGAAATAAGGGCGGAGTAGAGCATAACACACATAAGAGAAGAACGTAAAAACTTTCATAAGGGTGTTGTAGCACAGTATCAGTTTATTCTTAAATTCCTTATATACAGTCCACTTTTGATTTAAATGTCAAATCATATTAATAATAATAAGTTTATTCATAATAACGTGTCAATGATTACATAAAATAACCTGATCGAAATTAAGTACCGGTAAATTCTATAAATAAACAAGCGAAAAGAGAAATGAATGAACCATTTATATGAGCTCGTATAAGTGAATTTAAAATCAAGAATTTCAAACGGGAACCGCTCCATA
>JAQFXN010000056.1:0-33538 GCA_034693365.1 Liacarus xylariae | reverse complement strand
TAGGTGGGCAGCGGTGGAGGAGTGGATGTGCAAACGAATCTATATACTCCTTTTTTCTTCGAAAGCGGAGTTAAAAAGATTAGAATTTTTAATTTAATAACAACTAATTGGAAAATAAAATTAAACTAAGAATTTCTAATTTAAACATAAAAAAGACAAAAATATTGAATCTTTGAGATTATCTGATACTTTATGAAGTGTTCATAATATAGTTTAATCTAATTTATTGGTATATAATCAGTAATCTTTATAAGCATTTATGTTGCCATCGTATAATTTTTGTGTAACATTACATTACATAACATTTAAGGTTAATTCGCTACAAAACACTTGATTTTCACATATAAATTGAATAACTAATTCATCTGATGTTAGGGAAAAAATATATATAATTTAGTAATATTTAGAAAAAAAGTAATGTTTATTTACAGTAATGATAATGATATGAGTTTTTATGATTTTTATTTACTATAAAAAAAGAAAGTATTACTCGTTTGTGTGTTAGAGGTGTAGTCATTTGAATGGCTATAAATGACAAAATAGTATATAAAAAGTTGTGATAATTTTCCTCAACGCTTACTAACCCAACAAATTAATGTCACAATTAAATAAACATTAAAACTGTTAACTCCTCTATAGAATTGTATTGATTTTATTAAATTAAAAGAAAACGTTTCGTCAAATAAAAGGAAAGAAAAATATAGTTAGCCTTCAATTAATTATTTAATAATAGATTTTAACGAAAATAGTTGTTCTTAAAAGTTAATTATCCAAATGAGGACATCAAAGAGAATTTGATTTAATAATTAATTATTCATAGATTAGAAAGTCATGAATTAAACATTTAATTAATTTACTTATTCTATGCGATCGAGAAATTCTATGAATTTTAAATATTTTAGATCTTTAGTTAACAAGTTTTAAGAGGGTATTCGGTTGGAAGAGGAGTTATACCAGTAATCAGTGGAATGAGTACAGTATATACTGTATGTTCTGGTGTAATGACTTAGTATTCATTTGGTGATAGTGACGGTGGCAATGGTGGGAATGGTAGAGATGGGTAGAGTGATGGTAGTAATAGCAGTAGCGACCTCTGAAGCGATTTATGTGAGAGATAGTGACGATTTGTTGAGCAAAATTGAGAAAAGTTTGCCTCAAATAAAACATTGTTTGAAATAATAAATAGAAACTAATAAAATAGATGTAAAAACAAAACATTAGAGTAGTTTAGATTCGAGAGTATTATACGTATGGCTTATGTAATGTGTTTACTCTTCGGTCTACACAAACAATCGCAATGTTGTCCAAAGAGGTTATATAAACACAATTCATTTGTTCGGTTAATAAAATTGTATAAAACTGTCTTTCCATCTAAACTCAAGACGAATAAAATTAAAGGAAAGGATATAAAGAAAAATAAGAAGTTATAAAAAATGGAATGGAATGGGTTGAGAATAAGTAATGGATGTCTCGTAAATCATGCGATGCTATGTAATCCCCGGTGGAAATTGTGCTCTCGTGTCAATCGACTGATTTATGCTGAGATCACAATCCACTTGAGAAACATAGCTATGAGTTATGAATGGAGTTATGCTATACTCCAGTAGTCTCTATGACCAGCACTACAATAGATAAATCAATGGAGACGTTGTGCCTGAACTTAATACCCATACTATAGATATCAACTTCTATACCATTGGGAATGGTCTATAAAACCATTCAACTGCTTCTGATCCCACACTCAGTCACAGCAAAATAAAAAAACATTGTTTCCAAAATTGGAACAATAGATCAGAACTTTGTCCTTTCGATGCGACCATCTTTTCGCACAAAATGTTATCCAATTATTTGCACTAAAATGAATTCATAGATACTCTAACAATATTTGAATTTCTAGTCATTTAATTATAAATACAAGTTTACAATCGAACAATCGACAAGACATACGAGAATATGACCCAACATATACTCTAGACAATTAGCCACTTTAGAACTCCTTTAGAACAACATGGAGTAAATCTTATAGAATTTGGATAATATTAATGATATAACAAATTATAATAACTAATATTTGTCAATAAAAAATAGCTATTCTTATATCAATACTAATCAAATAATTCTTGTTGTTATAGCCATATATACAAATATCAATGGGTCTAATGATAGTTTGTGTTGTATAAGAATTTCTTAATCACTTAAAAAGAAGTACATTTTAGTGCACTTTAAGTGAATGATAAGACACTATGAATGGTCTTTTCGAAACACAAATATTGAGATCAATAATACTTATCTGACCCAAACTCCCAAGAGATACAAACGTAAGATTTTAAGTGATGACAAGTTTGGTCTGGAGTTCAGCAATAAGGTATCAAATTATATACAATCTTTTTCAATTAAAGATGGGTCAAATATAACTAGTATATATGTTATCTTTGGCCCATCTTTAATTGAAAAAGACTGTACAGTAGAGTATAAGTTAACATAAGAGATTTCATTGACTCTAATATTAAAACGCAATTTAAACGATTTGTTAATCTCATTCTTAGCTATAAATTCCTATATTTAGTCAATTGATTGAAAATAATAAAGTATTTCATTTAATTTATATTTAATTTAATTTTAAATACTAATAATTATTTAAACTATTAAATGATTGAAGGCTACAAGAATTTGAAAGAAAGTAAATTTCTCTTAATATTCATATAATTAAACTTAACCAAAGAGTTTGTATATTTTGCTTTATTTTATATTTTAAATGTCACAAATGGCCACTTCTTGAAAATATTTAATAATAATAAATATTAAAAAATTAGAATTAATTAAATATAAAATTTTCCCTTAACTATGAGGATAATAAAAAAGTCTCACTGAACAGGCAGATTTAGCAGAATTGCTGTCATTTTTGTTCTGGCTAATATTTTTTCAAGCTATTATTTTATTTTGTCAAGCTAGATATCTTTTACATTTAATCAATTTTTCAATAATGTGAGCATAGTACTTTCGCTGTAATGTCATTTCTGCCAAAAAGAATCTGAGAAAATGTGTTTTTTCTTGGCAGAATTGACATTAAAAAAATTACAAAGCTTAAAATATTAAAATTTTGCTTAAATATAAAGAATATATATGTGACAATTTTACTCACTGAGTATACAGTCTTCTTTCTTATAATGATACTCTTCTTTCACATGACTACGTGCTTCAGTATAATAGTCACATACAGTTAAACATAGAATCAATAATTTGTAAAAACATAAGACAAATAAATTATTTTATTAATAAACTTAACAAAATTATTGATTCAATGTTTAACTGTATGTGACTATTATACTGAAGCACGTAGTCATCTAAAAGAAGAGTTTCATTATAAGAAAGAAGACTGTATACTCAGTGAGTAAAATTGTCACATATCTTGATAAAATAAAATAAAAATCAGCTTGAAAAATATTAACCAAAGCAGAAATGACAGCACTTCTGCTAAATCTGCTCGTTCAGTGAGACCCAATAAAACGAACAACAATATTAGTTAATGGAGGGGATGGTAGGGCTCACTTAATAATACGAGCTTTTATTGAGTGATACTCCCATTTAGCCATATATGGATTAAAGTGTCTGCCTCAATCTCAAAACTTAAAATAGATAAATCAAATCACGTCTATAAAAATAACAACTAATTTGATTGATTTGAATTGAAATTGAATCAAAGCATTCATTTAATAAACTAAATCATAATATTTTAAATTTTATTGATTTGAAGGTGTATTTTAAGGATTTATTCATTCATATATTGAAAAAGTGATGCATTTTTGAGGTAAATAAACCTGTTATACAGTATAGTGAGTAATAAAAAAGAAATAAAATATAAATTTTCAAACTATAATTAAAATAAATTTTCAAAATTAAAAACTCATTCATTCAGACATAAGTGAAAGTATTAATGTTAGAGAAAAGTGTAATCAAATAATAAAATAAAATTTATGATAAAATAAAAATGAAGTCATAGTTAGAAATGTATATTTAGAAGTGATATAAAGTTATAAATATTTCAATCGATTCAAACAATTTTCAAAACGAATCGTTTCCTTTATTTAGTAACAAAATGCAAATATTTTGGTCGCTTTTGAATGAGTGCATCAATAGAGGCAAACATTGTATTCTGTGATTCTGATTGCGCATACATTTAAGCCAAATGTTAGGTTCAGTCGACTTAATCGAATGGTATTTTAACAGACATGCAATCAATTAAGTGAAATCTTCTCTCTCTATCCATTCAAACACCGCTTCTAATTTAGGACTCTTTTTCTCCCAAATAACTAAAAAGAAATGTTTGGGGAATGAGAGCGAAAAATGGCTCAGTTATACACACTATAGCACACAATACATTGCATCCAAAGTATCTCTTATGCAATTGTCAATAGCTATGACTCGAAATTTAGGACAAACTTAGCTCTATATCGTCTCTTCACTTACCGAATAATATTTTTTCTGTCTTTTTCCCAACAAAACAACAAATAAACATAATTGACGGCCAATAGGCTTGACTATCAATGAGCACTTACAGCAAAAAATGTAAAATTTAGATGAATTGTCCACTTGTGCCTATCGAGAAGAATAAATCTCAGAACTGAAACGACATGAGAAATGCCTTAAAGTCGGTATCAAAAGTCAAGAACTGATAAAATGGCTGAAGAATGAAAAGAGAGAGAGAAAGCGAATAATTATATATTTATCGCAACGAAAGAAATTGCAAAAAATAGAGAGAAGAGAGTGAGAGAACTCAAGAAATAGTTTGCAATAGAAAATGTGGGACCGGTTTTGCTATCAAAAAATTGCGATTCAGTTTTCTGTGACATATCCTCTTAAGTTGAATGTATGCATAGAAGTGACTGAAAACATTGGCCCTATATTATCAATCATAGCTAAAAATGATATTAACACCAATAGTGTTAGGCATCCAAATCCAAAAAATTGCTTTCATTCAGACACGACGGGAACCCTTTGAGTTATTGCCACCTTAGGTGAGCACAAATATGAATATGACTTCACTTTTATATTATACTCAATTCAATTGCGAATACATTTTACTTAAGCATATTTTTGAATATCAAAAGCGGTTTCAAAACTGTTATTGCAGACCAAATGTTTAATTCAAAGCACAGAATATGTGAAATATAAAATGTGCTCAACTTAGTGGACAAAGTGGTACAAAATTCAATCCTAATGTTTACACTTAATGAAAATAACAATCTCTCACTCAAAGCCTTCAATGAATAGAATAGCATTAATTAGAAGTTTAACGACTGAATTGAATCAGAATTGGCTCTCATTAATGATTCAATAATATTGAATAGTCGGAGGACATCAACACCCACTTCATTGAAGGTTAGCTGACTATTAGAGCTCAGGTATTGGAAGAGAGAATTAAGACATCAGAATTATGATCATAACTGGAGCTATAATTTTTGAAACTGTGAGGCAAACACCCGAACAAAATTACTTACTATTATTAGTACGAGTATGAGGTCGAGGGCTCTTCATTAACTCATTAAATATCTCTCACCTTAGGGTGGCTTAGCTTTAATAAATGGCCAGAAATTAATTGAAATTCTATTCGACCAAATTCGTGGATCAGAACTGAGACAAATATTTATGCGAACAATCATTTCAAACAAATTATTCAATATTTTGAAATAAGCTCACGATTTGAATGATATTTTATAAAAATCACAAAAACATAGTTTTACTCATGAGATTCAAAAGAGAACTGAAGTGAGAAGAAGAGACTCAGAGGTAGTGAAGCGAAAAATCTCATAAGTAGTTATACAAACGGATACATAGTTTAGAAGACAAAGTGTTTTCTATTGGTTTTATTGCAAAACAAGATTCAAAGCATTTAAGCATTTTTTAGTGGGTCAGTCAGTCGGTGCCACTCTTTTAGTGCCTGCAATTACTATTACATTATATAAAAGTTACTGTTTTATAACGGGGTAAAAAGCCGTCGGTGATGCAATTTATTGCACATTTATGGCTTGTTAGAGGGTGTTTATGGTAGGTCTAATAGCCAGTTCAAGTGATTGGGAGCCCCTCTACTTTTATTACTGTCACAAACTGTCTTAACTGTCCCGTAACTCTTATGGATGACATCGACGTTACCTTTGCTTCAAAAATACACTATTTATACATTGTTTGCACAAATTTCATAATAAGTTTACAATAATTTAGAAATCAATACAAGAAGTGAAGTATGGATTGTGAGCTCAGAATTATTATAGTTATAGCGACTGTTAAATAGTAAATAGAAATACACACAACTATTATGGGCAGTGAGAGAGTGTGAGGAAAGGCATAGAGAAATGCATAGAAAGGCATAGAAATGGATAGAGAGAGTGAGCCTCTCGTCGGTCGTACAATAACTCAACTCTAGAGCCCATAAACATCACATTTTACTGTTATATGCCTGACATCGCCAAAGCAGCATAAGAGCACATATACTCAACTAAACATCAATATAAACACAAAAGTTATACAACATTTAAAAGAACTCATAATTAATCTGATATCGCAATCGTATGTATGGCTTAGGAAACAAATCATACCTTTTCTCAATTGCTATCTGTTTTAGCGCCAAATTATTTGAATATATTTCGCAATTTATATATCGTTAAAAATAATTATACGATTATTATTGAATTTATGGCACAAATTAAATAACGGCTTTCGACATTAGAATAATGAGATGACTCTATGCTGCTTGTGATGCACTGACACTAGTGTCGACCACTTCTACCGCTCCAATCGTTTCTTCGCGCTCTTCTATCGGCTCTGATATCCTCGTAAAGAGAGCTAACTCTCAGATCTCCATTTTGGTGCAAAAGCAAAGCCAAGAGGCAAAGCAAGCCATACCAACTGTAATCAATCATTTTGGCGTAAGTTTCTGCCCCTACACTCCAGCGCAGCCTCTATTTTCCTACAATAGCATAGCTGTGCTGTCCGTAAATAATTCTCTTTCTCTCATTTGCTGCCATAAATTTATAGATTAAATACACTAAATATTCTAAATATGAGACACTTTTCTGATTAAATAATTATTGAAATCTTTGAATTCAATCTTTCATCTCATCTCACAATTTCTAATGCACTCAAATCTGCATTTGCTTAATTAGCACTGCTTTGCACTGGTCATCAGTGGTAGGGCATGAGCTATAACTTAATATACCGATTGATAATTGAAATTTTAAAATATACTCTCAATAAAGGATTCTCATGTGTGTTGGAGGTCATGTGTGGCCATTCATATTATTAACAGATTTATCAAAATATAATCAACAAAACTCACCATTTCTTTGAGTAAATCTTCAATAATTGTCAAATCGATGGCTCATTTAATATAACTTTATTTTGTTGATTACCAGTGATTCCATGGGATTAACGACAAAATCAATTCAATAATAATTCCCGAAAATTATAAATTATAACCGATTTCTGTTAGCAAATGCACTCCATTTCCATCATCTGCTCGAATAGAGACCCCGTTTATTGAAATAAGCCATAAAAGAAAGTTTGAGACGGGCTGGCGATCGATGTGGGACTGGCATGAGATTAAGCACAAACAGTATAATAGTATTAACAAAATCACAACCAAAGACAGTGTCAATCGAATTGGTAATTGTGTGAAGTGGTGGCGAATATGACATCACATCTAAATATTCATGTTATTCATGAGTGGTATGAGTGGTGAACATAAGAGACTAACATTTATAATACAATATTGCTATTACTCACCACTATTAGTATCAAACCTATCCATTCAGTGATATATCAATATATTTATTCAGTGGAGAGTGAGATGCAGTAGAGCTGTGTCTATAAGTCAACTCTGGTCTCACTCTCTCTATTGTTAGCCAAATGTGTGGATCTGTTCGTAAAAATAAAATAATATTTAATTAAAGTCCAAAAACAAACGGATAGTGATTGAGTTGAGTTACTTGGGTTGGAGTGATGGCCACATCTATTTGAATCCTCCAATTTGTCTTTAAATGACATCTTTATTCTAAGCGTTACTTTATTTGTCGGATCATTAATTGATGACTTATTATTGGTTGTAGTGAACAAGTAGGCCATAAACAACTCAAAACCATTGTATGCTTTCATTTATATTGTTTATACGATATTATAACTAAAGCAAAAGATTGTTTCATATCGTATAACGTGATGAAGCTTTTCATCAATTTCTATACTAAAGGCTGTAAATTATAATAACTTTATTAGTTTTGCTGTAAATTACTATTTATGGATAATATCAGTTAAAATGTCTTTAAGGACGAACAATATATATGACAATAAATAGATTTATTGCTGTCATTCGTATTCCGATTCCATTTATTAAAATCACTGCTTGTGTTGCACTCAATGAATCCAAAGCCCGACTTCTCATCCAAAATATATTTTATTCATTAAATGCACATTTGAAAGATGTATGGATTGGTTGGCTTTTGAGATACACTATTAACTCCAGTGCTTATAATAAATAAGTTATTGATAAATATGGTATAAATTATGATTCGCTTTTGATATATACGCTATTTTAGCCGCAAGTAATTACTAAAAACTGTTAGATATTGTGGATTAGAAGATATTTGCATTAATGTAGGAAAAAATAATTTTTTCCACTTATAAATTATGTTCGCACTGAAGCCCATTTTTTAGAAAGAACAACCAAATGTATAATACTTTCTATTAACAATATTTAGCTATTATATTATTATTAATATAATGCAAACTACGCTAATAAATAATTTTTGTTGATTTTATTGCACTCTAATAATAAAAACGTGCATTTAATTCACTTACAGTAGTGTTTAACGGGAAATGTAGAAAAACTAAAAACTAAATGAAGTGTTTTTTATTTTAAATTAAGGAAGAGTTCAAAAAAGTCCGAACATAGATAACCAGTCCTGTCCTGTAATTCAGTGATGTTTTAGTGCACTCTTCTGTTGTCTAATTATATTGTAAAAGAAGTCCAGTGTTGAAGAAAAAGGAGCAGAAATTGGTTTGCATTATATGACCACTACTACTGTTGTAAGCATTGAATAAGTGGTTCAATAAAGACATTTCAACTTAAAAGGTGTGTCACATGAATGCCATCCGAAAGCCTAACCTTTAAGTCATCGATAGATATATTGTGCAAAACAATCGCTTAAACATTCAGAATATATTTGAGTAAAAACTTTCAGAAAGTTTTATTTTTCTTATGCATCAGATTCTGGTCACGAAATCCCCAAAAAACTTGAAGCAATTCATTACGATTTATAGAAAAGAAAAACTAATTCTCTTTTTCTTATTTCAATTAAACGAATATATATATCAAAAAAGTTATGGAAAATAAATAATCAAATAATTCAAACCTGAATTTATCTTAATTTAGGTTTTTGTACGAAACACCTAAATGTCAGCCAATTTTCTGAAGTCGAATAATGAAAAACAAAAAATGTAATTCTCGTATTTCAAGGTAAATAACTTTATATATTCTCTTCAATTCCGCAATTCGTTGTTTTCATTGCAATAAAACTTTTTATTTCATTTTCTTTATTTCATTCTGTGTTTATTCAACTGACGACTACTGTTATTAACTTATGATAAAGCAATCGATTTTTGTAACTTTGAGTTCATATAAGTTGAAATTTTTTCAGATATGAATGCTTTGGAATATATCTGATAATTCTCTCCACTTTTTTTCACTTCAAGTCTTGATTGTATAACTGATAGCAATTTATGTATTTCACTGTTTTTTCTTCTTTTGCTTTATCTTTTGCTCTTTTAGTTGAGTGAAAAAATTCAAATTATTTATATTTTTATATTTTATTCTTTAAATCAATTTTAGAATTCCTTTCAGAAAATGTTATCTGAATTCCATAACTATATTATAGATATTCTCAGAACTAATGTTTAAATGGATTTGAGAAGAAAAAAATAGTTATATATTTAAATCATAATTTTGTTTCAAAACCAAATATTTCTTTTAATGTTTGACTAACTTATAGATCAACAAAATTTATATAATTTAACTGATATTTTGTGATTTTTATGTCTTTTTTTTGTTGGTATCAAAACTCCCAAATAGTAATCAGTTTTTGAATTAAATAAGTTCTTAGTTTATGGACTAAAGAAATAAATAATTCTCACAAATGGCCGAAACCTCTTCAACAAAAAAATATCAGAGCGAAGTGACTCGAGTGAGTCAAACGTCGTGACCACCTGTGCCTCAAAATCAATAGACGAATATTAGAGTTTCGGAATATTACGTACAATTAGTTTTGGAGTAAAAGATGGAACGGATGGAGCAGTTGTTCTCTCATAAGACACAATTCACTGCAACAGAATTCCCGAGCGATTCCAGTGTTCAGTAATTATAGGTTTAAAAAAGTTTGAGAAAAACAACATTCGTTAACATTCTGTATGAGAGCACGAATCGTGTGATATTTGATAGGACTCTTGTTATTTGTTTATTTTTGTTTCTCGGCGTAAATTTCATATAACTTTGTATTTGACTCTTGTGTTTGTGTTTCAATTCAAAATAAATTTTTAGCTTCTATTCTATCAAAAGCTGTAATTTATGTGAATTTTCTCTAACATTCGACTCAAGTATTTGTTGTACTTTTCTATATCTGACTTGTTTTCAATCCAAACAATATATTCATTATTACATTCTCTACGTTATTATTATTCTAAGCGTTTGTTTTCCTAAAACTAAATCTAAAAGTTGTCAGGAGTTACACATTTTTAATATGTTTTCATTTTCCCCACTATATTATCAATTATTTAATGCTTTTTTTGCTTATAATTCTCTCCAAATATCGATCAATAAGTATAGTTCGTCTCATTCACTGGATTGAAGCTAAAGTAGAGATAACTAATCCTAAAATTGCATCACATATTGCGAGTGAGCCCTCGCCTCTCAGGGGAGACTAATTCAGGGATTGTGAGTAGAACTGCAGAATAGCACTCAAATCGATTTCATCTCATACTCCAAGCAATGACAAACCAAATATACCAAATTCTCTTATCAGAGTGTGGGTGGAGTAAAGGCAAACGACTCTATCCCATATATTTTGTTTTCTTCTACTTTTCATCAATAATAACTATAAGAGAAGAGATGAATGAGAGCACACAGAGGAAGAGGAGAGAGAATGGGAAGGGGAGAGAGAGAGAGAGAGAGAGAGAGAGAGAGAGAGAGAGTTGCGAAAGCTATGCTATGCTCTTATCATTTAAGATAGGAGTGTGACTGAGCTAAAGGTTTGTCATAACGGAAGCCTAAAAATGGCTATAAATTATCCGAAAACGCGTTATGACTTTGATATTAGAGCACATACTGAACAAACATTAAGCTCAGTCTCCTCTCCCTCTCTTTCAATAACTTATTCCGCTATACAATGGAAAGAGTAGGCTCTGGCAAAAGATCAATATTTAGTGTTGCCTTCATTTACAACAAAGTTTAACTTTATATTACTTTTATCTCTTTTATATTACACTACAATCTATATTTACTTTCATTTTAATTGCAAGCATTGAATCGTCGAATACTGTCTTAAATATATTGAAATTCAATTGAACTAAAATTGAAATTAAAAACTTTTAATCGATTAAATAATTTTGAAGCAATTATTTAGTTTTACTCATTTACATAATTGTGAATCAATGTTCTGTCAGTTTATAATCTTTATTGTCGTTAAAATAACATAAAAATTAAAAAATTAAAATAAATTTGTAAAACCGAGAGAAAAAATGTTAAAAACTATAATTAAACTGATTTATTAAGTTTAAGTTAATTTAATTTTTTTCCAAAACAATATAGACAATATAACTAATCATTAAATTTTATTTTATTTCATATTTTTTGTTACTATATATTGATTATAACAACATATAATCAAAATATTTATTGTGTATATAAAAGTTTTAATTATTGCAAAACAAAAATTATTTAATTAAAAATCGATAAAAATTGTGTTTTCCCTACAAATTTTAGAGGACATGACTGTATGCCTATTATACAATTGATCAAAAAGTAGAACATTATTTGTAATTTGATTCACAAAAAATGGTATAAAGTTTTGTCGAAAGTACGTGAAAATGTGAATTTGAAACTTAGAGCATTCGTATTGACAGAAAGTGAGACTAAGAGAACAAAATTATATTTATTTATTATATTTTTCTCTAGCATTGAAAATATATGATAAGAGATTTGTGTGAATATGAAAATGCTGTAACTTTTTTGTGGTGTATTTGATTTGATTTATAATTGGTGTGCGATATATACGAAATGTGAGAAACAGCGTTTGCATTGCATAATAATTCACTCAGCGGTGTAATACACATACAATCTCTCATTGGTTGACCTTTGATGTGACCCCAAAGAAAAAAGAGAGGAGGACAAGGATGCAGTAAATCGTAATTTGACATTTATCCAATGGGGAGAAATGCATCGATTCAGTAGTGGGGAGTTGGGGTTCAGGCAATGCAGGCGACGCTGAACAACATTCTTAGAGGAGATTCAGAACTAGAATCTAAATTAAACAGAAAACGAAAAAATCTATTGGCGTAGCGCTAATGCATTGCAGAGAAATAGCAAATGGCAGCTGTTGTACAACAGATTAGATTATAACTACAATTGAGTTGAGATAACGTTTTTTGTGAATATTGTAGTTTCAAATAATAATAATAACAATTGTTATATTAATACAAAGTATAAATATATAAACTTTTGTATTGCACTGGTGTTACACGTGTTTTATGCCAAACAAACAAGAACTCAAATAATCCCTACTTATTTAGAATAGGGTTTTGAATAAATAAAAAATATATCTCAGAATTAATTGACAAATATTATAAAGAATATCAAACACATAAATATTTTAACACAAAACTTAATGCTCTAAAAAATTAAAAACAAACAAAAAGTAAAAGTAAAACAAGTTTTATATGAATAGACTATTGGCCGCAATACACAGGCATACCGTTCCCGAAGCACATAGACTAGTAATTCTGGTGACCTTTCAAGAATTGGCTGAAAAATCTCATTAGAATTGCTTTAATAAAAATTACAATTCATAAGACTGTGAGCCAACCGACAAATTCATTTGTAGGCACACTATTGCACACTATTCTAAAACTGTTTTTCCAATTTAAACACTACTGAATCTAAAGAAAGTGTTCCGCGATTTGGGATTTATTTATGTATAAAATAGAAGAACAATAATATTGATTAGAGAGAGTGTATGTGCCTTAAAGAGAATTGTACACAATGTATAGGTTCTTAAATAAAAATTTAAGTTTTATAGGTTCAGATAGATTCTGGGAGAAAAAATTTGTTATGCTATATGTGCCACAACTTATACACTACAGTATTATTTAAAGGCGTTGTTAGATTTTTTTGTATTTTGAGTTGTTTATGAGTCTTTGCGAAGAAGTTTCAGTCCAGAGCGGCATCAAAGCACACAAAGCATGAATTATTAACTCACATCAGTTAATCGTATTGTTGTTGCATTTGCTCAACACTCACAACCTTTGCTACCTTTGCTTTTTGCCAAATACTATTGCAAAAGAAAAAAAAAGAATTGAACTAAAAAAATATAAGACAAGTATTAACTCAAATAATTTGATGTAAATTCAAAACTTCTCTAAATTCTCTCATTTAATACTCTGTTCGCTCTAAAACTTCACATAACTTTCAACTAAATCCTATGTCAGCTAAAAAATTAAAGACACAAATGTAATAACAACATCAACAACAGCTGTTCCTAAAGATAAACTACAAATATTGCATTCGAAACTTTTTTTCGGTGAAATGACTCTAACTTTTTCTCTCGAATGGAGTGTCTGTGCACTGGATTTACTGCTGGTGTAACTCAAACTATTCGCCACTAAAAATGAAAGAGAGGTTTACTCTGGAATGGAATCTAATTTATCAAAAATTATTTCTTAATCACTATTTTGACAAATTTATGCGCAAATGATTCCAAAATCTAAAACCAAAATGAATTATACGCCAAAAAAATAAGTTAACCTAAAAGAAAGATTCCTATTATAGAAATGTTGCACTTTTTGGACAAAAATTATATAATTTATTTATTCAAACAGTTATGACTTATTAAAACTCATTTTTAACACAAAGTTTCCATTAGAGCTAAGAGAGGAAGAGGGGAGGGGAGGGAGAAAGGGAAAGAGTACTTAATAGGGAGAAGTCATTTTGGTCTGTGAAGCGTACGCTTCCGCTCGAGTCTGGAGAATCTGGCATTTCTTTATGTCCACCACTGAATACGCCGACCTCATCATCACTACAAAAGAATTCAACCGCAATATTCAGGTCTAAACTCAGGCTATTCTCCCGAAAACATATCGAACAAAAAATAGTGTAAATCACAATAAAACTGAAAACTTTGTTATGGATAGAAATGCATTACATCTTAAGATATAAGTTATGTATAGTTAAATACTTATGAATGAAGTGGGAAAATATTTTTGCATAAATTTATTCAAATCTCCTTTTTTCCTAAATAACAGTGAGTCTGACTCAACCGAAAAACCAGAAAATGACATTTAAAACCCATAAATTGTCACTAAATGGCCATCAATTACTATAGAGTTAAGGAATCATAAAAATATTTTATTATTTATAATTAATATATTATCACAGAATATAAGCATTTTATGTAATTCTTAATAACAGTGTTTAAGATATAATAGCAATAAATGTATAAAACTTTTGATTCAAATAAAGAAATCATTTTTTTAAAACTAAAGAAACAGTTTTAACAAATGTAAAAATTTATTTAAAAATGATTTTTTTTTCTAATTTAGATGATAGGTAAGTGTCACCACTCCTTCCATAATTAAACTTACGTTAAATATTTGAAAGTTTAAAAAATGTATTAAAAAGTTTGCCAACAATTGTAAGCATTAATAATAATTTTAAAGCAATTATTTTGATTTTATGTTTGTTTGTGTCAAATATGAATAGTTATTTAGAAGTTTTGTTTCGCTAAACTGAACACTTGATTATGTATGCAATCGACAAACAAATTTATGGCCAGAGATGTTATGCCTAGCATTTAGAAATAAAAATGCATTTGAATGTCGTTCAGATGACACAAAAAGGTGTCATATATTGACCAATAAAAGCGAAAGTTTGAAGAATAGCGATATCATTGCGAGGAATAGTATGACCAGTTTGCACAGTTACTATTTCCACTGCTAGGGAGTGCTCCAGTGCTCTAAACTGGTTGCAAACAAGCTTTTGGAACAGAGAGTCCGATCTCTAGCACCAGATATTCTGTGCAGTCTTACAGTTCACAATGCGATATCTAGCGAGCACTGACTCATATATCAACTTAACTTTCTTATATAATTTTATTTTTGATATTCATTTTCAATTTGTTTTTTTCGCATAAAATTTAAATTTTATCTCAAATAAAATGCTTAAACGAGTTATACTTTTTTTTCGTCGAATATTCTTTACTTCAATTGACAAAAAATATTAGATATTTTTGATTAACTAAAAGCAAAATATTCTCTACTTTTTATTAAAGCCGAGTATTTTATAACTAATAAATTCTAAGTTAATCTCAAACGATTCGAGTGAATAAAGTTTTTCCCTAATATTGATTTGACATAAACTTAAGTGACAGCAAGAGATGTATTGTTTTGTTTCTCTGTTGGCACAGAGAGAAAAGTTATTAAGAAGGGCTGTTCTGCTTCACTACAGAATGCATATACTCTACAGCAATGCAATCGATTGCTCTCTGATATAAAGCAGAGTTATATACAAATATATACTTATATATAGAGCCACATTCGGGCATATATTCCTCCACTACTGATAATTCCAGAGAATCTGGTTTTCAACCCATTGTTATTAAAATAAAATTTACAAAAACAGAAAAAAGAAAACAAAAGTTTTGTTTGAAATAATAATGTGATTAAAGGCAGCGGTAGTTGTAGTGTACGTTCAAATAGAGCTTAATTTGAGATTTTTTCAGCATTTTTTACCCGAAATAAGTGGAGATCTAATGATATGTTAGTGTTAAAGGATGTGATACAAGTCATTGTTGCGAATCCAATACCTGTTTCTCACGCGAACCTCAACTGAATCGAGTGATCCTATTCTGGTCTCGACTGCGACGACAATCATATGATATATTCGATTGTTTTAGACATAAATCCAAAGAGAAGTAGATATTAGAAGAGGTGAATGAATAGGAATATATAATAATCCGCCGCATAATAAGGCCTCGAATCGAAACTTGGCCTCAACTCAGGCAACGCTACCAGTGCTGAGAGCCCTGAGCCAACCGGCTTTTGGCGCATAACTAAACTATTCTATTTGTTTAGTATATACACACTATTGCAATGAATTTAACACTCCTTTCAATACTTTTATCGTTTCATTGATTTTTTATTAACTTTAATAAAATTCTAATTAATTTATTAAAAAGTTAATGAAAATGATTATCGAATTTGAGAAAAACTTTACCAGAAATTAATAAACAGTTGTGTACTCTAAGGCATATTATTATTGCTTTGTAGTCAAACTTAAAATAAAAAAAAAAGTTCATATCTTTTGGAATTCTTTATTTTTTTAATATTTATCATATTTTAAATAAATAATTCTTTTTTATTCAAGTTATAAACAGAATAATTATTAAATAAAATTAAATAATTGTTAAATTATCAAGGAAGGCTTATAAATAGCTAAGTAAGTGGCTATAAAATGTTAAAATAAGGTTCATTTATTCAAAAGTACAAAGGATAAATATATTTAAATTCAAATTCACGTTTATTTAAACTCAATTTTTTTTATTTAAGTTCAATCACATAATTAATGTTAATTACATTCATTTATTATACATCTAATAAACACATTCTTTTCAAATGCATTCGCAAAAAGATTTGTTATTTTGTAAACCAAAAGATATTTTTAATTTTATTAAAATTGTAGTAGAATTTGGACAAATAGAGTAATAGTGGGAGTTATGTATACCTTATCTTTAAAATTATCGATTACTTTAGTGATGACATGCAAAGTACAAAAAATTAATTATCATTACTACAAATCCATAACTGAGTGGTACGGATCATATCGGGTCTCAAAGTGTTAACATAACAAAAGATAGCACAGAGAAGTTGCAAATAAATACTATAGTACAGTAAACTCAAATAAGTAGGCATTAGATCATCAGAGAAGTGAAGTTAGAATTGGATTTTCAATCATTTTATGGTTTAGTTTTTCTAAATAAACAAAACATAACATAAAACTGCAATTATTTGTTTTGAAGTTTCAAACTATAAGAACATAATTTCATTGATTAAAAAGTTATAATTAAACTATTGTTTTAAAAAAAGGTATTCAAAAATCACGCAATTTATATAATATTTATTTATATTCATTATAATGAACTAATATATAAACTAAAGGCAAAAATTATTTGTATATTTGTACTGGAAATACAACACACCCTCAATACCATTAATAAGCTTTACTATTTATTTATACACAAGTAAAATGAGGTTCACATAAGATTAATCGTTTTACATCGCTTTACATTTATTAGTTTTCATTCTAAATCAATGAAATGCTGTAGTAATAAAACAAAGCTATGCTATGGCTATACTATTTGATGCTATATTCTCGGCTATACCTACAGAATAATGACTCAAAAGATTAGACAGCTTTAAGAGTTGAACAATTTTTTGATCGCTTATATTCAAAACTCATGCAATTCTGGTTATTCTCTATCAATGATATATTGCCGACAAAAATCATCTTAAGGTATATGTACTCTATATATATCGTACCGAAACAATAATATATAATTATTTGATTATAATTACAGCTATATTAATAAACTCAATGATAACAATACTATCTAATCATTATTATAATCTAAGAATAACTTCAATCAACAACTGACCAGTTTTTTGCTAAACATTTTCTTTTAAAGTTCTAAAAGTAATAAATGTTTGACTTTCATCGAAGAATCTTTTTAGTTAAATATTATACGAGTCCTCTTTTGATTCTTTATTAGTGTCAAACTTCTTATGGCAAAGTAAATGAGAGACTGAAGCAGAATGTTTGGGTCATTTTAGAGTGAGTTGATGTTCAAAAGTATTTTTATGACAAGACCTCCCGTTCTTTAATTTGATGATTATATCATTATAGCTCTTTCCTATTGAATATCAATTCTTTAATATGAATATTATTATTAAATTGATGCATTTAACGATTCTGAGGTTATTTCCTAAGAACGGATGGTATGATAAAAAATCTCTCACCATTTGATATCTCATAAGTTTTACTATCCATTTAACTCCTCATTAGATTCTAAACTTAAATATAATTTTCATATCGTATGCATTACTCTAAGAGGACTGACATTTAAAAGAGAGTTCAGAATATTCTTTGGAATTTTTTCTTCATTAAAGTTTTAATTCATTTGATGTTACTTTAGATGAAAAGTATTGGATAAGTCTTGGACTACCGGTCGCTTGAGTGAAGTTATTCGTCAATTAATGATAAAAGAGTTTTACTCAATACTAGAATTAAATAACAAATATTTATAGCAAAACGATTCGATTTAATACTATTTTAATAATTCTTTACATAAGAGTTAATTAATATAATCAAATGATTAGCAGACGATTGAATATTCCGAATGAGAGTCGGAGTTATCGATGGAATCGATGGAAAATAATTTACATTAAATAATTTATTTTATATCAAATACAACAAATTCTAATTAATGTCAATCAATGGTTAATTCTGAGGTTGACATGAAATTATGTAAAATAAATTAATGGTAAATATTTTTAAAAATACCACATTTGCTATGAATGGGATTTTCTACAGAGAATTGGTTTGAAGGATGACATACATTAATAATGATAAACAATAATATCGACAATCAGTTTATATTCAATGATTACCATAAAGTTTAGTGAAATGATTTGCATTTTTATGCATTATTCAGACAACAGCTAAACTACATTATAATAAGTTATAATATAAAAGTGTTTATAGTGTTTGACAAATAAGTTATTTAGAATTTTTGAATTTCTAATTCATTTGTTTCGGTCTGAATTGCGTTGAGAAGTCTTTTTGCTTTTCATACGTCTATTTTGGAACCAAATCTTAACCTGTCTTTCGGTTAGATTTAGATTTCTGGCCAATTCCCAGCGTTTCTGTTTTGATACGTAAGCATTGAATAGAAATTCCTTTTCGAGTTCAAGGGTTTGAAATTTCGAGTAAGGCTTTCGCTTTTTTCGCACAGAGACGTGATGTCCTGAATTGCCCTGTTGAGCACCTGTCCACTCAAGTCCTGCCGCCGCAGCCGCATTGGTGGCCAGGAGTGCAGCATGGTGGTGCAGGACTGCGGCGTGGGCGTGATGGTGGTGGTGGTGGTGGTGTACCGCTGCTGCTAATGCATCACCTGATTTAAAGATTTAATTAATACAAACAATGTTTGTTTAATCAGGAATAATGTATCAAATAATTTAAGGTTAAGCTATAAAAATAAAACTAACAAAATCAACAAAATTGTGATAATTATAAAAAAGAGATAATAATTATGGGACTAAAAGATAATGTTAGCCAATATTGTTTTTTATAGTGAACTTATGTTCTATTATAACAACAAAAACAGTAATGATAATCAAAATACCGACGAATGCAATAAAATATTTTAATGGCATAACTGCCTCTTTAGGCTTTATATTTTATAAGATATGTGTGAGTGATATGTATTTGATTGCACTTCACTCTCATTGTTAAACATTATTTAATAAATTGATGTTCAAGTAGTTCTCAAATATGCAGAGAATTGTGACTGAATTGCGAACATATAATAACATAAAATATTATAACTTATATTTAGCTCTAATAAAGAGATATTAGAAGAAAAGGAAAGCCAATTTCTCACTGTCAGTAAAGTACACTATTTGTCGATTCTTGTAATTTATACCACAGGGAGTGAACATTACTTCAGGTGTTTTTATTTTTAGTATTCTTTGCAAAAAATCTTAATACAATCACCAAACTTTAGCCCAAAGGTCTTACAGTCAGTTCGATTGATCCTATTTTTGGAAACTTTTTTGTTGCTTTACAGCTCTGGACGCAACTGTTATCTAATGTAAGTGTAAGTGCAATGTTTTATTATATCTGTTTGAAACCAAAAAAAGGTATAGCAATACAAGTTAGGGCAGAGGCTCTCTATTTCTCTATTGCAGAGCGGGATCTCTACAATTTACAAAAGGATTTTTCACTCTGACTATCAAAACAATAAAACAGTAAAACAGAATTATCAGTCATAGTATGCATACTATGTATAGCCGTATTGTGTTGTGTACGGCATAAGTGAATGCGTCACTCACTCACTCACAACGATTACAATTGCATTGAAAAAATGCTGACTTTAAAGAAGAAAAAATATATATAAAAAAGAAAATGCTTTTACAATAAAGAGAAAAAGAATTGTACGAAAAGCACAGTTTAAATGCATTCTTCCTTTTTTGGATGAGTGAAAACGCACACAAATACACATAAATACACACAAATGTCAAATATTTTACTCGAAATGAAAATCAGAATAAATTGAATGAATGATAGAATTGAATGATATGTTAAGTAAATCGCTCTAACTTTGGTCAGTGAGTGAACAGCGAGAGAAGAGAGCATTTGGTTCTGGACTTCTGTTAGAGTTAGTTGTCCTCAATATTAGGTTAGTTTCGATAATTGTCAGAACAACAATCGGAATCAATGTATTGCAATAATATAGTGGCACAAGTAAGGCCTACTGCCACTACTGCCACATATATTAGCCAACGTATAGTGAGGTCAGCACTCAAATTGAGCTCAGGTTTTGTCAGTTCCCCAAACCTAATATCGTAAAGTAAACGTCAAGTCGAGCGTATATAAGCTTATATTTCCCTCTTGTGTTCACTCTCTTTCATCATTGTTCCCAATGCATGACTTTGGGCCAAATGTCTCCAAATGGATGCACAGGCATAAGCACAGAAGCTTATCCCGAGTCGACACTATCTAAGCCAGCCTTCAGGTAACTTATAATATAAGTCAACTGAAATAAGAATAATGTTTTATTCCTCAACTTAATGGACGCATTGGCCGCACATCTATAGATGCAATTCTACACAATTCTGCATTCAATAAATCCAAAATTTACTTCTGTTTAAACATTAAAATTTTAAAGTTGTGGCACTACTGCTAACATTATTACTTCATTAAAACAGATACTTAACTGTATTTTTATATTCATAGCTATCGAAAAGCGAATCAACTTTTGATTCATTGGATAATCAATTAAAGAGTCAATCATTCAATTCAGGCGTAAAATATTGATTATTTTCTTAGATTTTGATTATAAAATACAATAATTAAGACAATAATATATGTTCAAACTCCAATATCTGATCAACGCTTACCGGTGGCTGTAGTAGGCGGTGGGGCACCGGGAGGTGTCTGATTCCATCCTCCAACTGATGAACTACTGCAGCCTTGATCTGTAGCAACGGTAGGGAAGTTTCTTATCGCAGAGTGGTATGAGTCAAATGCTGTCCTGTGGTCGCTCTCACCCGTCAAATATGGATCAGCTCTGGCTGTTTGATGATATGGTGAGTAATTGCACCAGGCAGAGGCCGCCGCCGCCACGTGATTGGCCGCCGCGTGATGTGCGGCCGCGGCTGCGAATGCACTGCCGTGACAGACAGCGGCCGCCACTATGGGGTCACTGGGCATTTGGGCCGTCGGGCCATTCACTGCTGCATCGTATGCTGAATTTGACCAGAATTTTGTGGGCGCGGGCTTACAGGGCCTGGTTGTTGAAGTCTCTGGTGTAGTGCTTCCATAATAGTAAGAACCGGCACCGGTTGGAGGCGGCGGATGATGAGTATGTGTGCTATTAGTTCCGTTGCCGACACTCATACAACATGAAGAGGATGAGGAGGAGGCGGCCGTTCCATTGTGTTGATTGGCATAGGAGTCAAACTCATAATTATTTGCAGTGGAAGTCCATATTGGAGTAGTACTACTGATACCGCTGTGCAGTTGTAGTTCACCCGAACCCGACCTCATTCTGTCGTTAGAAGCACCTGAAGACGAAGTGACGTGAGTCGTGGCCTGACCTCCACCCGATTCAAATGTATTACTCAAACTTTCGGGTCGTTTGGATGAGACAAGAAGTGTTTGGCCGCTATTGTTGTTGTTGTGTTCAGTTGTTGTGTCGAATCCGTTCATAATTCGATGGATGACATAGCGATAGGAGCGATAGGAATGAGTAGAGAATCACAAACAGAATTACATATTAAGACATATCAAACACAAACACAATCGCATGTTTGCACCCGATGTTCATTATGTCGATTAAGACACCAACCAATTGATAGCAATTCATAATACATAAAACCATTGAATATAATATAGAATAATAATGATTCGGAACAGTCAGTCAGGTCTGGGCTCAAAGTGTGGCTCACTTTCCAGATGAGTCTCACTCTCTTTCACTCTCATTCACTCTCATCAGTCGTTTCAATGACTTTCAGTCGCTATCAGACTCTTTCAGGCATTCATGTCTTGTGCAGTGCTTTGAGCAAAAGCGGCCACAAATGGGAGGGAAGATTGCAAACCATTATTGAACACTAGGATTGGTTGACTCTAAAAATACACGACTTATATCGCTTGTATAGGTTGACTATGCGGTGATTTCAAATGCTTTCAAATGCTTTCAAATGCTTTCTAATGCCTCAAACTTTGTTCAAACGATGCCTTTTCTCAGTTTTGTTTTTTGCTTCATGTCTGAGACCAAAGTTTTGTGCTGAGAGAGAGAGCCAGAGAGCAGGAGAGGGATAGAGAGGGATGGGGAGAGAGAAAGAGAGAGAAAGAGAGAGATAGAGAGAACTGAGAGAAATGCTGTAATATTAATGCCAAGGGCTATGATTAGCGTTCAATATATCAGATTGGGATGAACTCCTGACTTCTCTCTGACTGCTATCATAATTCACTTTAAGGCAAAGGCAATGAAATGAATTTCAAATAAATAGCATTGCATTCAGTCTTCGAATGTTGAATGCCTTGGACTGAAGCAAATACACAATTCCTCTTTGCATATAACTCTTATAAGTATTGGTGCTTTGGTGTGGAGCGGAATTGCTGTTTTGTATATCTGGTGCCGAAAAGGGCAAATCGTTGGTTGAGTTGATTACTTGCAGTCATAGTCATAATCATCATATCATCGTTGACTCAATTTAAACAAAGTTATTCCAACACAAACCTATCGCTCAGTTATCTCTGTTTTAGCATTGCTTTCATTTCATTCAAAATAAACATTTGGAGCTTTATATTAGAGCTCAATGTTATGCAATGTTTGTAATCGTCTCATATGTGAGTATATCTGAACCGCAAAATCTTTCTCTACATTCACTCAATGCCGACATTCTTAACATCTTTGAAGTCTAAGACAGTAATAGCCATAGTATTAGAGTTTGTGATCGCGTGAAACACAAACGCTAAAAGAGAGCGAATCTGTTACCGACACTAACCCAGGATATTATGAAAGGATATATCAGTTGTTTAAATGACTAAAAGAGCACAAAACATGAGACCTAAAAGATTTAAATAAAATCCATTAAAAGAAAGGCGTCTGCGATGCGAAACGAGTCGAATAATTGGGTTTTTATTTATTTATTTATTTTGAAAAATTCAACTTTTCTTAACATAAAAAAAGTGAACCAAAAATTACATTGAATTCAAAGTTTAAGTAAGACCTGAATGCCTAACATTGCAAAGCCTGACAAGCGTTCAGAGAAATTGCAGTTTACTTGAGATGCGCACCAATTTAGATGTGCACAGATAAGAGAGCACAGGAAACCACTCGGCATTACTCTTATCTGCACTACCAGTCCATGCAGTGAATGCATAAGTATTGTCGATCTCTTCAATATTATTCACTGCCATCTAGTCATTCATCAGTTCTTCAATATATTTGCGCCATTCCTTCGACGTTTGCGCTCTCGATTCACACGTTTTGTTCAAAAAAAGTTCAGACAATTTATGGGCGAATCGATTCTTCAATTTCAGGACCAATAGTGTGGCTTCAAATCAGAGTCTTTTTCCTATTGGCGATCAAACAGTTATAAAGTACGCTATGAAAGGCTGCCTTATTATTATGTGGCTTACAATCAATCAATTGAATGATTGCTTTACAACACATGACATCAAAAGGTTTGTCTCATCAATACTTTGGACACAAAATTCAGTTCAATTGTATTTTAAACAAAAGAAAATCTAAATTAATTTATTTCAAACTATTAGTCGTAAATTAGCTAATAATTTATCAAAATTACACAACTATTTAAATAATCAATTATTCTTAAAAATATTTTATAATGTTTTTCTTCTTTTTAATTAAATACTCATTTTATACATTAATCTTAAACAAAAATAAAAACTAATTTCTTCTCTTATTATAATTCATTGAACAAACCTTAAAAATAATTAAACGTTTTAATAAATCAATTTAAGAGATTTCAAATAAATTATTTTGCATTTAATGATTTTAAAAACTCATTTCTAATATAAATTCATTTGCGGGAAATTTTTCCAAATTATTGTATTGACAGAAAAAAATCTGATAAAATCTAAACTAAATTTAATAAATTTCTCAAACTTTTCTATCACTAAATCTTCTCACGAAAGCTTGTGTTGAAAGTATGTTTTGGGCCGACCTATTAGAACAAGAATATGCTTTATATGCAAGAATATCTATAGTTTATAAATTTAGTTGAATTTTTCAAATGATTTACTAAAACTTCAAGTGTTGATATTAATTTAAAAGTCTATAACTAAAAATCAAAATCTTGTAGTCACTAAAGATTTAATACATAATTTTATTTTTTACTTATAATTCAAAATAAAATTACTAATATGTGAATCGAAGCTTTTTATAAACTTGGGAATTTCATTACTTGTTAGAAAATAAGCTTTCACATATATTTATTAAAAATAATTTTTAACCTAAATAAATACTGGTATGCAGACAGTACCTATAAACCAAATGAGTTGACCCAAAATCAAAAAAAATGTTCTTCGATTTTGATATAACTTTATTTGTGATAATAATGTAAAAATTTTTGAGATATCATGAAAAACAAAAAACTTATAGCACTTAGAAAAATAATAATTCAACCAATTTGGAAACCAGATAAATCAAGATTTAAAGTATTTGTGTGCGTAGCATCTATTTCTGTCTCATCACTATCGACATATGCAACATTTGTGTCACGTAAATAGTTTTAACTTGATATTTTCACAATTTTTCCCCTTTATCAAAATTCGAATGCAAAATTGGGATTATTGGCATGGAGTTTTCAGAACTTTCTTTTCATGAGATTAATAAAGATTATAAGTATATTATGAAAACTCCATGCCAATACCCCCAATTTTGCGTTCAAATTTTTGATAAAGAGAAAAAATTATGAAAATATTAATTTAATTCTGTTTACGTGACAGAGATGTTGAAGAAATCGATAATGATGCCACAGAAATAAATGACAAGCAGACAAATACTTTATATCCTAATTTACCTGGGTTTCAAGTTGATTGAGTTATCATGTTTCGGGTTGCTATAGCTTTTTTGTTTTTCGTGACATTTCAAAATTTTTACATGATTATTTCTCATTTTGATTCCTTAATTCACAAATAGTTATATCAAAATCGAAATACATATTTTGACTTTGTGTCAACTCCTTTGCAGTGAAATCCAATTATTATGTCTTACTGTGTATAAATTTTTTGATTAAAATGCAACTAAAAATGCGATTGGATTAACATGTTGAATTATTTTTTTAAAATTAAAATTATAAATTACTCAATTAATTTATTTGTTCTACTATAATAAGGAATTTGATTTGTTATCGATTAGAGTCAGAAATTTCTAGATTTATGCATGCTTGCATATTATTAGACGTGTTAAATATATGATTTTTTAAAGATTAAATGAAACGTGAACGTACCCAAATATAAAGTGCAAGTAACAATTAAAGGATGTTTTAGTTCTGCTCATTAAGAATGAATTGTAGATTAGAAAAGGTATACATTAAATGAGTATAAGGTTTTTGTAAATTTATAGGATTAGTAGTAATTATTTAAACGAATGCTAACAAATTTTGAGGATTAGCTCCTGACTATAAAACCACTGATTAAATTTAAAACAAATTATTATTAATTATTTAACAATTATTCAGATAATCAGATAAATTTGAAGTAAATTTTTTCTAATTTAAAGTATAATGAATTTACTATTAATACTAATACATGTATAATATTAATAAATGTAATTTAAATGCTATTAATTTTTGTGATTTTCAAGTATCAAAATAAATTGAACTGATTATTTATTTTTATGTTAAGGATTGCCAATAAGGTATTGATTGTATTAATGGCGGACACTTGCAATTGATGTTAGAAAATAATTTGATTTTTAAATAACTTACAAAATTAATTTTAGATATAATTAACTTTAAAATTAAAAATGTACTCAACTCATAACTAAATCAATAAATTATTAAAGTTTACCAAGAATGCAAAATGTCTCCTGTTTTTATAATAAAGATCGTCTTAAAACAGGAATCCTTCTTTACCATTTATATATTTTAAACTCTAATACAGCTCACTTTAATGATTGGGATAAGAACTTACTTATATAAAAGATGATTCCTAGATTTACCCATATGTGTGGTAAATTTACTATTTTTTGTATACATTTTTCTTATATTTAAAACTAATGATACCATTCTTGAATTTATAATTATCAAGATTTTAATATAGTTTATAATGTTTTTTCATTATTGAAATAATTTTTGTTTTGTTTTTCTATACATATTATGAGATAAAGTTAAAGATTCTAATCATTAAACATATTTCATGTGAGAAAATTGTTAACAAAAAATAAAAATACATTCCATTAGAAAAGATTACATAAATTAAAACATTGAGTTCAGAGTATTGACACAATCTAAACATCTGAAGAATGAATTGTCTGTTTCAGTAGTGTTCAAATTGAATAATAATTTTGTGTTTTATAGTAACCAATAATTAATAATTTATTCAATTTCGCAAAACTAACTTTTGAAACACTACTTTCGAGAATGACTTACATTTAAATTCTGATTTTATTTTAAATATCTATTCGTATAATCTTTATTCATATAAATTATTTTTATGTTTTCGTAAGGAAAAAGTCAAATATTCTTAAGAAAAACACCAAAGAATAACAAATAAAAATTTTAAAAATATATTATTAGAAGAGATTCTTTTCCTCAATTAAATGAAATAGTCGTTATAAATTAACTTAAATTGAGAATATGCTTGCTCATTTGAATCATTTAAACAGTTTTTCTTCTGAAATGAATAACAGAAGAAATACCCATAGAGTTGACTGATTTGTATAATTAAAAGATTATGAGATAATTAAATCAAATTGTTTTTAATTAATTAATTAAAGAAAAACAATTAACAAATGATTTTTTTATTTCATAATATGTGAAAGAATATAATCTAAATGAGACATAAAATTAAACGAAATTGTCCCTTGTCTAATAAATCTATTAAGCATTTCTACTACAGAGTATAATTGGCTTAAATTAATTCTTATTTATATCTTTTCATAACAATTCAATATATTTTTAAATTTCAATTTTAATGAATTATTGATTTCAAACATTTAAACAAATCTAATAATTTCGGCCAATAATTGATTTGATATGAATACCTGTGAACTCTATCTAATGCGATGTTCAATACCCGGTGCTGTTATTATAAGAATGAGAACCAAATTATATTTTTGTATGAAGATCAAGAAAATAACATATAAATTGTCAGTTGAAGCAAATAATGAGATGTAATCACTTGTCTTGAAATCTAAATATGAAAAATCAATATTTGGACAAACATTAGACAAAAGGCAATCAATTTATAATAAGCACACACATAGAGGAGTCATTAGATTAAGTTTGTATTAAAGAAAATTATACCGAATATAGAGCTGATTATAGAACAAAATTTCTGAAATATTAATTCTGAAGATTTTATTATAGAAGATATGATTGAAACGGGCAGTGAAGCAGTGTTTGAACTAAACTCAAACCACTCTTCAGTTACTGAGTTATCATTTTGTGAAGAAATAAGATGAACGATGAGAGTCCGGCTCTCTTTCAACTTTTTTTTGCTTATCGACTGATAAGTAAACGATCGTAACTTAAACTGCACTTTCAATATGAGGGACAGACACTTACTCCGTCTCATTATTCGATTTTTTATTCCAGTGCTTCTTTCAAAAATAGCAAATACCAGAACACTTTATAAGTGAACGCATAGAATATGAGCGCCTGTTATGCAAAACTTTTATAGTCGTCTCAATCAAAGCCAGTTTCGGGATTAAATGAGTGCCACTGATAGGAGCAAAACAGAACTTATAGCTCATGAATAAACTCTGCTTTTGGGCATAAACTTAATTGAACACTACTGACCCTCGATATGCAAACTACTCGTGCGAATAGAACTGTATATCTTTAAACCCCAAATAAAAGTCTTGTTATCAGATTTCATGGCAAGCATTCAAACATTGATTTGATTTATTGATCACTTTATTTGACTTTTTGTTTTACAATCATATACTTTGACACCAATTATGGAATTGATATAAAAGGCAAAAGAAATTCTAAAATATATAACATATTTTGCAAAATTAAAAATTTTAAAACATTTGATATTTTGTTGTAAATCATTGATAAGAAAGGTATCAAACAATAGACACAAAAAATAGTATATTTAGTAATAATTAAATTTAATTGTTTTTGTGAATAAGAACACACTGTTCAGTGGCCGGGTATTCGATTAGGTTGAGTTCATATTTTTGTGCCAGAATAGGGGGAATGAAACGCCCCCCTAACCAATGGTAGCGACCCGTAAAATGTTTGGCACACATTTTGGGCGCCGTTAATGAGACCAAACAGTCCGGATGAACGACTGGAGTGTTGTCTTTGGGCGGCCCCTCCTCTACGTTCCAACCGCTGGGAATATCAACACTAATAATGGGTACACCAGTGGCCCCGACCTCTACTATTTTGGTTAATATATCTGCAAATTGTGGTCGGAGTGGAGGCTTATAACTGAACCCGAATATGGCGTCGACTATAAGGTTATAGGAATCGCTTATGAGATGTGTTTCTTGTGGTAAATAAGACAAAAAATGTAATTCGAATTCCTGACACTGTTTGACCAAATTCTTGAATAATTGTGAATTTCCAGGCTTTGGGTAGAATAAGGTGGGTCTGAATCCCTGTCCATTGAGTTTAATTCATATTTATTAATACAATATTTGTGTTTAAACTCAAGCATTGACTCACAAATAGCTTGAGATGACGCGCAGCCACCAGACCATCGCCGCCGTTATTTCCCGGTCCACAACACACCAGAACTGTTGGACTATTATCTCCTCTAACACTGGGATATGTCTTAGCAATAGCAGCGGCAACACTAAGACCCGCCAATTCCATCAACTGATCCACACTAAAGCCATAGTCAGAGAACAATTCCTCGTCTATTTTGATGGCTTCGGACTGACTGTCGAAGTAATCAAATGTTAAAATAAATTAGTTTTCAATTAAATATTTTCGAAACAAATAAATACATAATTAATAAATGGCTGAAAACCTAATATATTTGATATCATTGACTAACAAATATTTGTTATCTGTATTCCTCTTATCTTTAGTTAATCTGAAAGACATAGACATAAGTCTTCGCGGAAGACTCGAAGAACGAGTCCTCACTTCAGAATCGTCGGTAACATTAGAAACACTACGTCTGACAGAGACATGAATTTTTGATGGATTAGTCGGCGATTGCATTGAAATTATGTTCAGTTCTATGGCTTTGAATTCGAGATTCTGTTCTCTATTTATAGAAACTTTCAATTGTTTTATATTAAAGAATATTCTGTTCGCAAGGCTTTGATTTATAACTGTATTAAGAATTGATTGAATTGATTGACTAAAGAGATCCGCATTTCTATTATTAATTCAAATCAATTCACACAATAGTATAGAATTGAATAACTTTAACAATAATTAACAAATTGAGAGACAATTCAATGTCTATTGTATTGAATCGGATTTGTATTCTGTGGCCCAAAGTCTGTGTAGTCATAGAAACAACTCTTAGGAGAGAATCCGATCGATAAAAGTGTTATTTAAATGCATTGAAAGCTATGTTTTCTAATTCACTCCTATTTTATTGCATATTATTATTGAATTCATTAATTCCTTCTTTAATAAGGTTTTAATAATTAATAATAAATTCAAAAATAAGTTTTATCTCTAAAACAACTTTTGGACATAAAATCTCATCTAATATTAAAATCGGCATTAATTTAGTAAAAAATTTATAGCAAACCACAAATCAAACCCTAATTGCAATCAAACAAAACATTAATAAAAGTATTTAATAAAATGTATGAATACCTCAAATATTTTAAACTCATTTTATTTGTATTTAAATGTCTTTTCAACACAATTAGCGATTGTTTTATTAGACCATCGATTGATAATATCTTTGTATTAAAGAAAAGCATATATTTATTGATTTTATATCAATTGCCGATTGTTTTGTCCTCTTTTTAGCGATTATTTCTCACTTTTAATGTAAACACAAATCAATAAATCGATTAAAACTGTAGACAAAAATCCAATCAATTATTTATTTAAAGTTCTGTTCAATAATATTATTGAATTAACTTTAGAAACAACATTAAGATAGCGCTCAATACACTACCACTCCTTTTATTGATTTATTTATCGGAAAAACTAATCATTTAATGTAATTATAATATAAATTAAATGATCTTTAGATTGATTTTATAAAATATATTAATATTTGTTCAGATATTTTCAATTAATGAACGCATATATTATTAAAAGTTAATTATTTTATTGAATAATGAATTTGATAATTAGTTTTTGACAAATAATTAATTTTCACATCTTTTCAAATCAAAGAACACAAATAAATGATTAGAATTTTTGTTGAATATTATATACAAAAGAATTTATGTCAAAAAAAAACATTTTGTTTTGTTATACACTGTTTTGATATAAAGTCTAAAATATGTTTTAATGAATGGATTATAAGGGCTTTAAATATGTGTTGAATTGAAAACCAAATCAAGTGTTCGTTCGAATTCAGACCTAAAATAAGTTTTAAAGATAAGTAAAAATTGAATTTATGTTTTAACAGGAAATGCATACAACAAAAGCTTATTTCCAATAAAGTCGAGTACCGGTAAAATGCATTAAATAAATGTTTAAAAGTGTAAAATTACCCATCAATTTGTTTGTGACATATATGCGTCCAGTTCTGCGTCCAAATAGCCTTTAGTTCCGGCCATATATGCGTCCAAATCGTTGTCCAATTGTTCTTTATTTGGTTTAACATTTCGTCTCTTTTGTTGGATTTGTTTTCCGGAATTGAAGTTCCGGTTGAGTCTAAACCTCTTTTTGATTCCTGTCTTCACCTGATTTTGATTACGTATTTGTTGCCCAACTCTTCGCTTCTGTTTGATCCCCGGTTTGATGGTATTGGCCATTGACTTAAAGGTTGTCTGATTTCTTCGCAATCGATTCACTTTAATGCCTGAAATAGATATTAAATAAACAAATGATTAAAACAAAAGCAACAAAATGTTAATCAAATTCCTGAATACCTTTACGCCGAACGCCAACAATAACTCCGATATTTTGAGAATTGTTTCGTCGATTTTGATTCCGAACTGTGTTTTGATTATTAATTCGGTTTCGATTCAAAGCATTGTTATTAAAATTCGAGCGATTTATGGGATTTCGCTTTTGATTGCGATTTATTTGATTCAAATTATTATTAATAATCGACTGATTATTAAATCGTTTGATTCCAAGTCTCTGTTTAATGGGTTGACTGTTTTGGTTGTTCCGAGTCCTGAGCGCCGCCAAAACCGATGGTCTGTTTGCCATTTGAAGAGCGAGTCGTCTATTCTTTTGCGATCCCTGTCTTAACTGAAGTCTATTATTGTTGTTGTTTTGAATCATTTTGTTATTCAAAGCATTGTTTTGTCGTCTCATTTGGTTTTGTCTCAACTGTTGGAACCTCTCATTCAAAGACATTTTTGACGTCGATTTAAGTGCTATTTTCACTGAATCAGTCGTTGCCATCAATTTTGGGACCAAATCCTATCAAATCATTCAACCAATGAATCCAATCAAACATTTCTTTTAGCAGTCATTGCAATGAAAGTAATTTAATTGAAAACTCAATTCATTTCGCATTTAATCATTCGATTGAATCATATTATCATTGAATTGAATGCCATTTTTAGACATTATTTCTCATTAATGTGTCTTAAAATGTGTCAAACGTTTGAAAGACTGACTGCTATTGAATCGCATTTCAAACGATTGTATTGAAAGACAGACGCCTTTTGAGTGCAAACTATGGTTTAATTCAATTGAATTTATTCTCAATTATAACTCAACTCTTATATTGAGTTTAATTGTATTGCAATTCAATGCAAGTTTGAGACCAAAGACTTAAAACATTAAAATTATTATTTGATTGTCGTTTGAATACAATTATAAACTATTGAAGGATTGAATCCATTGTTTGCTTGTTTTGCCATTAAATCAATCAAAAGTGCATTTCCTGTCAATAGAGTAGAAGACAAACAAATATTAATTCTATAAACACTTACCACAAGAGCACAAGCAATGGCTTTCAATGGGATTCTCACACAATATGGGCTTAATTTTATATTAAACACTATATTATATGATATGATATTAACGTTAATTAATTAATAACTAATTCAAATCCAAAACGTTTGACCAAATGATACGCAAAAGTAATGCAATACTCAATACTACTCTTAGACTAACTCTAATAACACACTCATTGGTTAGACTCCAATCAATTGTCAGCCAATCATATGTTTGGCTCTTATTTTAATATTTGACAAACTATTTAATGTTGTATTCAATTTGAAATTAAAATTAATAAAATATACTTTTCGTAAAATATAAGACAAAGTAAATGTTCAATTAATTAATTGGGAAGAAAAAGGGACTAAACGTCATTTGAATTGTTGGACTATTTCATACAGAATTATATCTGAATTAACAACAGGAGTCACCAAGGTCGGCCGGGTCAGGGGGTATTTTGAGAAAATTTCTAGATTAGCAGAGTTTTGAGAAATCTTTTATAAACCAAACAATTTAAAACTAGTGTTTATACCTAATGAACCTTTTATTAACCATGTAGAAATTTGATAAGATTTAAAAGAAGATTCAGCATAATTTGACAGAATAATTCAAATCGGATATAAAGTTTTGGAAATTCAAAAGTGGCCGCTTGAGCCAGCTTTACATAAAATTCCAGATATTATTAAGTAATAAT